>JAEANM010024991.1:0-10787 GCA_017656035.1 Myanophis thanlyinensis | reverse complement strand
AGAGAGAGAGAGAGAGAGAGAGAAGTGCATTAGCCTTGTTGGTCCCTCAGATGGCCAATCCAAAGGACATCCAGCATGGTTTAAAGGGACCATCCATGATGTTTTGGGGTCCTTTGATCTTACAAGGGGGGGACCCTTCCAAACACCATCGGTCTAAAAGCAGAGGCCGCAGGTCCATTTTAAGAGAAAAATTAATTGATTAGGATCAGAATGGCGTCTCTTAATTCAAAGGATTTGTCATTGGATAGAACAGAGCCAGGAAAAGTCACATTTTCCACCTCCGAATCCTTTGCAAAAAGCCTGGCGAGGTTCTCCCCCAGCCCCAGACTTTCAGAACCAGCTTCGTGGATCTCCAAAGCTCTGCAGTGATCAACAAGCTATTAACCAGGTTTAGACCATTAACCGCTGCTCAGCCATCCTCAGTTTTGTGCTGAGCCAAGGAAGGAAGAGATTTCCTCTTGCGGAGGCCCTCGTGGCCCCCCCAAATCACTTCAGGTCTTGAGGTCAGTCAATCCTGGGCGCCCCCCCCCCGGCTCCTCGATCCCCGAGCGGGAGCCGAGGTCACTTCCCCACTCTTGACTTCTCCCGTCTTCTCAAGCTGGGCCAAAATGGCTGCCTTTGTGTCCTTTCAGGGAGGTTGTCACGATGCTGTCAATCACCAGCGATCCATAGGGTTTGTTTTTGGGGGGGGGGGGGAAGCAGCTCCACTTTTAAGGAAGCCCCCCTCCCCCCAAAAAAAGCTAAGCTTGCAGGAGTCAGACTTGATGCAGTTGTAGAAAGCATTAAGTTTCCCAGGAATAATGCACCACCACCAATAAATCCAGTTTATTATTATTTTGGGGGCGGAAAACCCAGGACTTTCCCCATTGAGACTGGAGGCCAGCAAAGCTTCCCAAAGCACAGCCTTGAGTTTTAACTGTTCCGGTGGACCAGAGCATGGTCCGGAAGGTGCCTAAGTGTGCCTGGTCACACGTCTGGTTCCCCAAGTTGCATTGGCCCCTGGTGTTCTATCTACCCACCCCACTCGACCCAGCAGGGAAGGCGATCCCATTGATCAAAACTGTCACCTTGTGGGACCCAGGGCTTTTGGGTTGCCAGGCCTCTTCTTTGGGAGGTTGTGTCCCCCAACTCTGGAGATTAGGTTGGCCCCCCATTGCTGTCCTGCGTGCGCTCCCAGGCCAAGCAAAGGGGTTGCGGCGTTAGGGAAAGCCCATGATGTGGTTGTTACTTATCGAGCTGGTCTGATGCCTCAGCTGTGATTGATGCTCCATATTGTCTTTGTCTCATGTGGTTTTCATGTGTTCTAAGCTGTCCTGGGTTGCTTCTGAGGAAGGCACACCATAGCAACCAACCAACCAGTCAATCAATCAGTCAAGTCTGCCTGTCTGTCCATTGGCCACTCCATCCATCCATCCATGACATGAAAAGCGCTTACTCCAGAGTCACCTCCAAAGGGAGGAACTGCCAAAGTAACTCACTAACTCAACCATTACTCCTCCCTCCCTGCCCAAGATCTCTTGGAAGGACTAGGGGACCTCAGACCACTCTCTCCACCACCAGCCTGCACCCCCTGGATGGAAACAGTTAACTCCCAAAGTTCAAGGCCATCTCTACCTCTGAGCAGAAACAGCTCCCCGGCTTCTTCCAGGGCTCCTTCCAGGCTCCCAGCTCCTGTCCAGGGTCAGGGCCCTGAACCTGGCTGGCTGCACACATTTCTGGAGTCCTTTCGGCCATAAAGCAAAGGCGAAGCCCCTCAATGGCCGGACCAGACCCTGCCCACAAAGCCCCTCGCCAGCACACTGCTTTCCATTAGCCGGTTGTAATGCCAGGTGCCGCTAATAAGGTCCATCAGCCAGAAAGAAGCCAAGCCAGCCCAGACACATTCTGGAAGTTATCACTGTCAAACATTTGGGGGGGGGGGACATGGAGGGGGGAGAAGCCAGGACTGTGCAGAAGGCAGAGGCATCCCAGAGAGGTTAATGCAACAGGAGAGAAAAACACACACAGACCGATTGTCTTCTCCGAGATCCAAAACTGGAGGTGATCACAGCATCTGGAGAACATGATGGAGATGCAAGTTGTACCACTCTGGCCACCAACTTGATTTTTTGATTACACCCTCAGCAACCAAACACACACATGCACACACACACACCTGATCTAAAGCTGCAGGCATGGGACGAGCCCCCCCCCCACCCCCCAAACACACAAATTCCAAACGTCACTCTGAACTAAAAGGATAATTGCTTTGGGAAAAAAAGGAATGATGCTTTCATTTGTTTCACTGAGTTTAAAAGCATCCGTGCTATTCCCTTCCCCAAACCGGCAACTAAAAGCTGCAATCAATGCAAACATTAAATTAAATCTGACCATCTCTGAACCTTATTGGAAACTTTCAATTTGCGGAAGTGAGACGGTTCGACGCTCGATGCATGTTCCGTGAGTCAGAACCATCCCACCCACCCCAACTTGGAAGAGGAACAGGTGGTAGCAAATTTGCAAGTCTCAAGTAAGAAGGAAGTTTGGTCAAGAGGTTGAGAAGACCCAAACTCCAAAGATCTCTGGGAACAAGACGCAACAGAGGAATCACGGTCACCAACTCTTCTGTCTGGATGTCTTTTGTTACACACGTTTTGCCCGGAAATATTTTGTCACTGTTTTCTGCCACGCAGAATTTAGCAAAATAAATAAATAAAAGCACCATGCAAAAGAATTACAGAAATTCAATTAACGCTAACATTCATTTGTGATTCTAAAGTAATGTCATGAAATTAGAAAGTCCTGTGCAAGTTTGGCTAAAATTCCTCAAATTATCCCACATGTTAAATTAAGGTTTATACAGTTCTGAGCACCAGCTAGCTTTTGATTGTGAAATGTATCACTTTGTATTACTAAAAGATGAAAAAGCAGTAACGTAGTTAGCATCAAAGTATAGTATCAAAGTACATGGAAATTCTTCAGGTTTCTCGGTAAGTGTGATAAAATACGGTACATCAAACATTATTTAGTATGTGTCAACTTTTTCAGACAAATAAGAATGAAATCTGGCCATAGTCAAATCTTTAAACAATTGAAATTTACTCTCATTTCCCCAGCATCGCACTGCCCTTTGGAAATCACGATTATTAATAAAAAAAACTCTTTAGATTTTCTGACCTGGGCCTTAAACAGTGTTTAAGCAAAATGATCTCTAAAGAAGGGGGAGTTAACAGAAAATCAAAAAACCACAGGCACTGGTATCAGTGTGTCACATCTCTTAAAATTCAGGTTGCAATAAATATCGGGGACACCAAAATTGTCAGCACCTTCAATTTTCCAGATTCGATGGCCTGATTTTAAATGACCCCCAAAGTTTAACTAAATCTAGGGCATATCGTGGGAGGAAACATTTCATGGGTGGTAATGGAGTGCTGAAATATTAGTTCCACTACTGGGAAGAGAGTGTGGCCAGATAACACAAGTTCACAACTGATTTAAGCACGTTCACAAGTTCTGGTTTCATTGTAAACAAATCCTATACAAAATCCACCAATAGGAGTTGCAGCTAAGTCCGGTTCATGAGAATTAGCCCTCTCGTCGTTGTCCTCTGAAACAGACCACCAAATTAGCTGCTGCTAGATTATCCCGTCAATTTTGAAACCCTATAAATGTAATAATAATAAAATAAATAAATCACACCATTTAGAAAGGACGAGGCGATCTGAATCTTCCTTTCTGCCCCTGCATTAATTCCCTAGCCAGACTGTGTTAAGAGCATCATAAATAAATAATCCTGCCAACTACAGGTGTTGCTTCAACTACATCTAAAAGAGCAAAGAACATGACGCTTTAAAAAAAGCTGCTTTTTTTAGACCAACCCCCCCCCAGCAGCCTTTCTATTTCTTTTTTTAAAAGTACCTTTTTAAGACTGAAAAATCTGCCACCTTACTCATCAATTCACCAGTTCCCGTGGAGTCAAGCAACCGTTTGACGGGATTAAGGAAATTCAAGGGAGGAAGGAAATTCAAACCTTGGAGTGAAACCGGCAGCGAGGGAAGGAACAACCAAGGATATATCGACTAGCTTGGGCAATTCCAGAAGGGCTCAGTATTTAAAATCCCTAACCATGACACTGCCCAGCTGGCCAAAGCTTGGTGCCAGAGCACCTCGGAAGGAAAACAAGCGCCTGATCCCTGAACCAGAGGTTGGCAGTGGAACGGGGGGGGGGGGGGGAAGGCATGACCTGGTCTTCAAAAGCCTTCCATGGTTTGACAGAGGAACATTTCTTCCTAACTTCCATGGTCTTTGCTTCTCCCTCTTTGCTTTCTGGAGACAGAGAGAGGCCCCAGACATTTCCACAGCCCAGGTGAAGAACACAAATTGTAACTACCCACCCATCCAAAGTTGGGGATCTGAAGAGAGAAGACAAGCCAGGTTGTGAGGCTCAGGGCTTCCCTGGGGAGGGGGTGGCTTCAAATCCCTCTGTCCTCAGTATCCAGGGAAGCTGCTCCAAGCCCCCTCTGGCTCACTCCTCTCTTCCTATTATACTCAGGACTTTAGGGGGCTCAATATACCCTGGGAAGTGGTGCCACCAACTCAGGTTGTTTCAGCTCAGAAACAGAAGCTGGTCCCTGGCTACAGAAGAGCTCAGTATAACCCAGTCTAGCAGGGGCAAGGAGCTGAAAAGCCAACCCTGAATGCTTGGGAAGCCATTTTTGTGTGTGTGTGTGTGGGGGGGTCAGTCCTTCCTGGGTGGCCCAATGGCCAAGGGGCTTACCTCGATGGGCAAGGCAGTTTAAGAGGGGCGCCAGAGGCAGCCCAACAGCCCCAAAATTGTGGCCCTGCTAAGAAGAGGGAAAGCAACGGTGGCTATTCCACCCTAGACTGAATTCCTGTTTCTAAAAGTCAGCCTGCCCCTCACCGGTCTTGCCAACGTACATTATGTACATTTGGACTACAGTAATTAAAGTTGTCGGCTCATTAAAACATCTCCGAGCATCTTCTGCATTGTGGCTCGAATCCTATTAGCAGGCTGCCTTGTAATATGTTTACACAGTATTAGAGGCACAAGAAATATGCTTCACTCTGCACCTCCGCTACAAATGTTTGCACAAGACGGAGCCACGGGGCTGCTGGGCACAAATTTCTGTTTTTCTGCATTGCAAGTAAGGCCAGGTGCAGCCGAGGAGGGCTGCCAAGCTTTCTCTACCTCCCAGACCCACCCAGGCAGACTGAGGAGGGGAGGGGGGGGTCCTAATTGGGGCTGGGCAAAGAGAAGCAACTGCCAGCTCAGGAAATGGAGAAGCTCAGAAGGCAAAGCAGCATTCATGAAATTAGGAGTAAGCGAGTTGTGTCCCCACAAGAAATAAACAGACCCACAGTATTTCTCAAGAAAACGCTGCCTTTATAGGAACGGCTGCCTGTCAAAATGGATTCTCCCCTTCCATGCATTTGACATGATTAAAAAAAAAAATAAGAGACCTCTTAAGCAGCCGAGTTCAAACGAAAGCAAAGCTCAAAACTGCAATTGAGTGAAGACAGGCTTCCACGTATTAACCTCCCTTCAGAGAGCAATTTGTTTCTAATATGCTGCTCCACTTAAAGCACCCGCGGATGTCAACAACCCAAAAGGACATTTTAAACTTTTTTTAAAGGGAATCTATCAGCCATAGGTCCCAAAAGAAGAGCCATAAACCACTTCAGAGGAGCAACAAGTATACACACTGAGCTGCATGCTGGGTTTTAGTTAACGTGGAGATATGACAAGGCTTTACAGGGGACCTCTGAAGAAATTCTAACCATATTTAGAAACAGATCAATCAATAGAAACAAACTTGGGCAATAATCACAAACTGACTACAGTGCTCAAAACAACAATTTCTGCATAAAGGTGAATGTTGGGGTCCAAATTTGCCATCCAGGAGGCTGAGCTTAAGCTGGCGTAAGTGAAAGTAGCTACTCACAAGCAACTCAGCCCAGCCCAGCTAATGTTACTTAAACCCCGCTTTGCACTAATAAACTGGAGCAGCTTCTACAAGAGAAAAAGCTGAATTTCGGAGGGCAAATTAAACTGAGTGAAAAATGGCCATCCAGGTGCCACTGACTGCAACTCCCATCAACCACTGCCGGCCTTGGTGAGGGGGAGGGGGCGATACAAGCATTTCACAAGCATGCAAAGGGCTAAACGTTTCTCCTTGGACTGCAGCCTCCCACCTATGTCTAAGCAGCATAGAAGAATCTATTTTCTTTCTTGGAAAAACACACTTGTGGCTTCCACGGTTTCTGTCCCCCCACAGCCTACTCCCAAAGACAAACTTAAGAGGAGTCCTACGGCTGGACCAGACCAAGGGACAAGCTTACTCCAGACTTCTGTGACCGAGCAACTGAATTTTACTGCACACACATTGTGCATTGACAATTGAATTGAATGAGACACTGGTCTTCCTTTAAGTGTTGCTCCCTAGCAATCCAGCCCCTTGGAAACAATGCTGGTGCATCCAAGGTGGTAGCAGAAGCTACCTTCATGGTATACTTCATGGTCAGCCTTTGCCGAAGAAGAAGAAGAAAAGAGAAGGCCCTTCTTCAGCCCCCATTCCTATTCTGAAGACTAACTTGCAGAGATGCCACCTCCCTGAAAGAGCCTTTTCTCGGCTTTAAATTACCCTGGGCATCCTTTTCTCCCTAGCCTCCTTTATTATCTCTTCCTAGCAAGAGGCATAGCCTGCAACTCAGTGCCTTGCTGTGAATTCTTTTAAAAAGAAACCCCATCGGGTCCCTCAGAACCCCAAGCCATGTTGCCTGGTGCCCAGGAACGACCTTGCTGAGCACAAAAGCACAAAACCCCGAGAAGGGAGACAAGAGCTACCTGTGCTGTTCCACCGTTTCGTTGTCCGGCAGCTCTGCCCCGCAAACGCTGCATTGCTCCCCGACACTCCGGTGTTCGGTTTTGATCCCCACGGCCAGTTCCCCCAGTTTGTTAAAGAGCTCTCTCTGGATGAAGCCTTGTGGGAGCAGCCCCCCGTAGGAGCCGAAGTCCATGGAGACGGCCAGGGCCGGCTGCACGTGTAGCGTGGGGGCCATGGAGACGGGGAGGCCGAGCATGGACTCGCTCTTGTGGTTGGGCAGCATCGAATAGATGCCCATCGGCTTCTCCCCGTGGGAGGCCAAGAGGTCTGGCCCAACCGGGAGGCCTTGGACCGCCTCGAGGGGATGCTCCACGTTGTCATCCCGGGGATAGTGAAGTTCCCGGGCGCTGGTGATGACGCTGCTACGGGTCGGTGTGCCGGGCCCTTGCTTGCTTTTGTCCTCCGCTTTGTCCGCCCCGGAAGCGCCCAGCTCTCCTGACCTGGGACTCTCGTGGCTGGAGGCTTCCTCTACCTGCATGGCTTCGGTCTTCAGCTCGGAAACAGCCGGACACCGGCCGTTGGCAGAGTGCAAGTCTTCGAGGGCCTGGCGGGGCAGAGCCCCCTGCAAGAGCGACTGTCCGATGCTCATCAAGCTGTCCACAGCAGTCTTGGTGGGGCTCATGGCCGCCAGGCCGAAGGAGGTGGAGACCGAGGGGTTGTGTTCCACCATTGTCCCCATCAGGGTCTGGCCGGCCAGGCTGGAGTAGCCGCTCTCTTCACTGGAATGCTTGGAGAGCAGGATGTTCTTAATGTATCTGGATTTCCGGTCCTCGTCTTCTTCGGCACCACCGTCAGTCATGCTGACTTCAGCCTCATTGTCTTCTGAGGCCTGGATAGTCTCCAAGATCTTTAAGCACTGCTCCTCCAGGTACTCGATCTCAAGGATCTCTGCCGCGTAGAGCAGGTCATCTAAGTCCTCAACTTTGGCCTGCAAGGTGGCGGTGTAGGCGTACTCCAGAATCTGCTGGAAGGTCTTTGGCGAGAGAAAATCCAAGGTGTAATGCTGACTGTTGCGGTGGAAGAGGATCTCAAACATCTTGCTGGTGCAAGCCAAGACGGTCCGGTGGGCATGGAATTCTTGGCTGTCCACCAGGATCACCACGTCGCACAGGGTGCCGGCCAGGCGCATCTGGTTGGCTTTCTGGAGAAGGCCAGTAGCGTGGCTGGAGTTCTGGAGCTGAATTGTACCCATCTTAGTCAAATCCATAATGCTCCTCCCGGGCTGCAGGCATTAGGGAGTCTTTCTACAGCACTGTCTGGAGCTGTCTTTTGGAGGGGTCAACAATCTGGAAGGGGGAAGCAGGAAGGAAGAGAAGTTTTTATAGTGGAAATGTAGTTCATTGACATGGAAAGCCACCAAAGAACCCAACCGGAGGGCAGGAAAGGGCTGTTAGTCCAGGTGGGGTGGGAAAGAGAAGGTGAAGGAACCTCAGCCTTGGTTGTCCCATGGTTGTCCCATCCAGGCCATGGTTGTCCCAAAGATGCTTTTTCAAGAAGCGACTGGACTTTCTGGTTTTTCTTTGAAGACTTTCAAAGCAGAGCTGAAGAAACTTCTTGGATGAGAAGCAAAGAAAAATCAGAAAGTCCAGTCGCCTTTGAAAAAGGACTTTTGGGTCAGCCTTGGTTCTTCACTTGGTCAAGTCCTTCTCTGACCAAAAGAAAACTGAACCCACCAGGTCACCCGGACGGCCATCCCAAACAGCCAACCAGCTACAATATCCAGCTTGCCCAAACAAAGCTGTGTGGTTTCCCTGGCAACACCAAGGAAGCGACTTGTCCCAGCCTTCTTACAAAAAAATGGGGTTTGTTCATCAAAACCCTTAACTGAAGTTTTCTTAGTGGTGTCCCATCCATAACAGTCATCTATCTCTTCCCAAGTTGAATTGGGACAGTATTGTAGCATCACACACACACACACACACAATCGAGTCTTCTGAGACTGGAATTTTGTGTTGTTCCCACCCACCCCCATAAGTTGTTAAGAGGAGAAAAGAAGAGGAGAAGAGGGGAAGGCTGGAGGGGCCCAAGTCTAGCCCCCAACTGGGGCAGCCAGGCTCTCTCCCACCCTCTTCTAACTTCCAGTGGGTCCCAAAATGACATCCCCCGCCCCCCAAACTCAAGTGGGAAAGCAGAGCCTGGCCCTCTGGGACCCCCTCCCCGGGGAAAAGAGGCAGCCTTTGTTAAAGGCTTAAGCCCAACTTCTTCGGAGGGAGCCACTTCTTTGCTCCTCACCCCCCCCTCCGCCCCCCCAAGCTTTAAAAGCAGAGGCTCCTCGACCCGGCAGACCCCGACTCCTCCCCTTAAAAACCGGGAGGGGGGATTTTTCCAAGGAGGAAATTAAAAGCTGCCTGGTTAACTCTGGCTACTTCGAGGGAAAAGCCCCCATTCTTACGGGGGGGGGGGGCCTCCCGGGCAAACCCACAGTTCCCTCATCAGCAGCGGTGGAGCAGCTGGATGATCTCCACAAATCCGGGGCACCTGACTGAGGAGGGGCGGGGTGGGGCGAACGGGGGGACTATCAATCTAGCAACCTCCCCCCCCCGCCCCCCATTCGAAGGGACGAGCCCTTTCGGGGATCCCCGCCCCCCTTTCCTCGACGCTTAAAGCTGGAGTCTTGCGGGGGAGGGTCCGGACGCCCCCCCCCCACGGAGACCGTTCCGCTCCCCCCCCGACTCCCCCCCCCCCCAGCCAAGGCAGCTGCGCAGCGCGGGACCTGTTGGCCTCCGGCGAGCCTTCCTTTCCCGCGGAGCGAGTCCCGCCCGAGGGGGAGCCCGGCGGAGGAAGGGCGGGAGCAGCGGCCGAAAGCGCCCCGCCGCCCGAAGAGCAGCAGCCCGGGCACACTCCGCGCCCCGCCCGCCCCGCCTTCGCCGACCCTCCTCACGACCCCCGAGTCGCGTGTCCGAGGCGAAGCCGCGCTCAGACGGCCGGGCTGGCGGGGGAGAAGGAGGAGGGGGGCGGGCTCCGGGAAAAGCTGCGCTCCTCGGGCTGCTCTCGCCCTCCCCGCCGCCCGGCAGCCGCCGCCCGTCCCCTCCGGCGGGCAGCCCCGGGCGGAGCAAAGCGGCAGCGGCCGGCCGGCCGGCCCTCCTCGGCTCCCCGCTGAGTCGGAGCGGCGGCCCCGCGGCTCCGCTTCCCCCGGACCGAGCTGGCTTAGCGTGGCCGGGAGCGCCTCTGCCGCCCGCCGGGTCCCGTCCGGGAGGCTGGAGTCGGGGGAGCCGCGCAGAAGCCGGGCGGCACGAGCTGCGCCCCGTCCCGAGACTTCCCGGCCGGCCGGCCGGCCAGAGTCCGACGCCGGCGCCCGGGGCAGAAGCGGCCAAGAGGCGGCCAAGGAGGCGGCGAAGCGCGGGCGCAAGTTGGGCGCCGCTCCGCTCCCCTCCGCTCCCCTCCGCGCGGGCCACTCACCGTCTTGCGGCGTCCCGGGCCAGGCGGGCGGGCTGCGTGAGACCCCGCGGCGGCCGAGGGCAGAGCATCGCCGGCGGCGCGGCAGGCGAGTTCGCAGCGCCCGCTTCCAGCCTCTCTAGCGGGGCTCGGCGGCGCGGCCAGCAAATCACCAGCCGCTGCCTGACGTTGCCGGGCTGGTCAGGCGCGTGGGAGCCGCCCCGCCCCCGCCCCCGCGCCCCCCCCCCGCGAAGCCCGCCGGAAACCATCTTGACTGCTGGCACCGGCGCAGCCCGACCCCCCCTCGCCCCCTCCCCGCCCCTCGCCCGCCTGGCCGGGGCTGCCCTGACCCCTAGCGCCCGCAGCCCCGCACCACAGCCCGCCCCGCGCCCGGCCAGGCGGAGGGGAGCGCCGACCCCCAGCCACCACCGCCGCCGCCCCTCGGGGGCCTGGGATGCGCGCCCGGCACTCTGCACATGCTCGGCCGCCTCGGAGCCGGCTGGCCGGGGAAGATGCCCGCTTGGCCCC
>JAEANM010024990.1:0-11032 GCA_017656035.1 Myanophis thanlyinensis | reverse complement strand
ACAAACAAAGAAAGAAAGAAAGATTCAAAATAGATATTTGTCCTTTTACAAAGCTGCTACTTTTTCAGACGGGTTATAATTCAAGAAAGCAGGACAGGCTTTAAGCTTTGGGAAAGGATGTTAAGGGAAGAACCCTCTGAGTTCTGAGGCACTGTGCAGCAGACATGGCTGGCCGGCTCACTTCTCAGAAAATAAATACCGCTAAGCTAGTAACAAAGCTTCTTCTCTTCGTAGAAATGAAGCTTGACTCCAAGGGGAACACTCCACGCAACATCTTGAATGGGCCTCTTTCTTTATCGGAGGTGAATAGCACCTCTCCATCTCCTGACCCAGACACACGTCTATATTTATTTTGGGGCCCTAACAAGCAAAAGTGAGTACACACTTTTCCTAGCCTGCTGGGATTCCAAATTGTGCTGCTGTTGGGGATGGAGATTTTCTCCCACCGCCTGGCGTTTTGGCAAAAAGGCAGAAGGACCATCCTGTCCAGAACCACCTCTTCCTGCAGTCTGATTTCCAAAAAAATCATCCAATCCTTGAATTTTTCATACATTCAATAAATGTAAATCAGCATCTTCCAAAAGGACCGTCCTCCTCCGTGTTGTGGAGACAGCGTTTAACTCTTACAGGAGTCCCATTCCTTGAACAAATTTGATAAATTCCTTTTTTGATAAGCTTGCACAACACCTGGAAAGCCCCAAAGGGATTTTTACAACCAACTGTCACCTGGCTGACTGAGAATCTCCACAGGCATTTAAACTCCTGAAAAGAGTCACATATTTATTGATAAACGTACGCAACTATATTTACAACACAGAACATAAGATGAATGGGGTTGAAAGGTACCTTGGAGGTTTTCTACGTCAACCCCCCGTTCAAGCAGGAGAGCCTATACTATTCTGGACAAACGACTGTCCAATTTCTTCATGAAAACCTTCCAGTGATGGAACACCCACAACTTCTGGAGGCAAACTATTCCGTTGATTAATTGTTCTTGCTGTCAGAAAATTTCTCCTTAATTCTAGATTGGATCTTGCTTTAATAATCTTCCATTTGTTACTTCTTGTCCTGTCTTCAGGTGCTTTTGGAGAATAGGTCAACCCCTTATTCTCTGTGGCACCTCCTCAAGTAGTAGAACATTGCTAACATACCAGCCCCAGTCCTTCTCATCATTAGACTAGGCATACCTAGTTCCCTCAATCATTCATCATATGGTATAGCCGCCAGTCCCCATATCATCTTTGTTGATCTTCTCTGCATTTTCTTCCTCACAGAGAAATCAACAACTACTAAATAATAACAAAAACCACTGCTTCAACACACACAACATATACGCGTAGACTGACAAAGCTGCAAACGTGCTACCTGAAAGAATATGCTGGCTGTTTCGAGACAACCCATCTTATTCTGACTTTATGAGAACAGCAGTCTGAAATCTGATTTCTTACTATTCAAATATTAGTTCACATCCTGTCATCGTTTTGTTATAGTCCAAAATGAGTTTATTATTTATGGCTAGTTCAATCTGAGGACACCCAATTTATAGACCTATCTTGTACAGAGTTATGTTAATTTGTAGCACTGACAAGGTGATGAATAACAAGAAAGACAGTGGTTGGTTGGTTGTCCTGATTATTGCAGTTCAGTAATATGGATCCCCAGAATGTCTAGCACTAGAAGAGCATCCTGGAATCTCCTAAATCAAGTGGCTCCAAGTCAATCACTTGAAGATTTATAATCTACGTATCTGTGCCATAGAAATGGCATGTAGGATGCCGTATCCAGAGATACTGCTTAGGGAATGGGCAGATAAAATACATAGCCTGCAGCTGGATAGCAGGCAAAGGCTCAAAAGAGACCTAATTTCTCAGGGATTAAGGAGATGGGAGAGTTATACTTGCAAGATTGTATTAAGGTAGTCTTACAATAAATTAGCTGATCTGGTTGTGTTTCCTGTGTGATCCACTGGTAAGGCTAATAGCTGTGGGTTTGTTTATTGGCTTCGTATAGCCACCCATCTCACAAAAACAACTCTTTGCAACTCTGGGCACCACACAACAATCCAATAAAACAAAAAAGATGAAAACAACAGATAGATATAAAAATCATGTAACAAGACAAAATATCATAAAAAGAGATATACAAACTCTGTACCGCCATAGCATATATGGGATAATCTAATGCATGCTAAATGGGTAAAACAGGTAATTTAGAGGAAAGAATAAAAACTGAACATAGCTGGTTAGATCATTTAGGTTAAGTATTCAAACTACAAATTCCACGCAACTAAGTAGGTTGGCTTCACTTACTGGCTAATCTATTTTTTCTTTTAATAAATCATGACTGGAGTGGATTGACCTCTTCCTTCTCTCTTTAATTTCATCTAACTGAGGACCAAAATAAAGTTCCAAATCATTTTAATATACAGATAAACCCGTGCAAAGAGAACCCAGAAATCCAAATTTTTGCCAACAAAACTTAAGGGAGAATTGTCTACGAAGATTCTCAATCATCCAGGTCATGGTTGTCCCAAAGGTGCTTTTTCAAGCTCTGCTGAAGAAATTTCTTGGATAAGAAGCAAAACATCTTCAAAGAAAAACCAGAAAGTCCATTTGGCCCTTGAAAAAGCACCTTTGGGACAGCCATGACCTGGATGATTGAGAATCTTCATAGACAATTCCCACAATCTACCCCTTTCAGTCATTGGATCTCTATATTTTAAAATGTGTTCCAGCTATTGTTGTTTTGAATTCTGAGCCTTTCAAAAGTTACTTTAAAAAAAAAGAATACAAAAATTACCCTTTCTATTCATTTTTATATCTAGCTTATTGTTTTCTACACAGACATTCGTACGTGAAATCCCATAAAAGGTTAACTATTATTACCATCTAACATGAATCAACTCCTTAGTTTAATTGCAGTGGACTTATTTCAAGAGCCCTGAATGAGGTTCCTTATCATTTTCCATTCAATAAAGCAGATTTATTCATGTGTAATCATGAAACCTATTATACAACCAAGTAGCGAAGTCTCCCAGCAGCTTTCAATAAAAACATAAATCCAGGCTAACAACAAAGCTACTAAAATTCAAAAATAATTTCCATCCACAATTAAAAGCTGCCTTTTAAAGCCTTTTTAAAAGCCAGCCCTTGAGTTCTTGCAGGAGGGAAGCTAAACATAACTCAAGTAAACCAAGGCAAAACCAGGTAAGGTTTCTCAGACAAACTCAACCAGATAAAGGTATCCAGCAATTTCCTTGCGTCACCTCCACAATTTTTGTAATTTAAAATAATGAAGGTAAACAGCATCTGAGTAGGAAGACTAGCTGAGATGATCATGGCTGCATCTCCCTGTAGCTGAAGGCAAATTTTTCAGTAAGGGTAGCAATGCAATAGTGTAAAGATCTCCCGGTCAACCCTGAACTCTTCCAGAATGCAGCAGAAAGGCCCATTCTCAGTCTTGTCCAGGGATAAAATTGTCTCTTGGAACATTCAGTGATTTCTTTTTAAGATGCCATTGAAAGGTGATAAACAACCTTAAATATTGATCCAGTCCCAGTGGGCCAGACTTGGTCTCTCTGGATGATTGGTTTGTTCTTTAAGAAGCAGCAAGTCATGCAATCAAATGTTTCTTCTTCGGATACTACAAGGACAGGTCAAATTCAAATGTATTTATCTGCAACCCTGAGGCCTAATATTAAGAAGATATTGAATTAAAAAATTGCATCCTTCTATATGTATATACAAGTATATAAGAGAAAAACAAGTATAAAGGACTCTAAAAATAATTAAGCACCTAGTTACTAAAATTAATCCAAATAAAATACTACTCTAAAAAGGTAACATTTTTCCTGTCCAGTCATGGGCTCTAGGGCACGGTGCTCATCTCCATTTCTTGGCCTGAAGATATTTCCATACTCAAATGGCCAGCATGGCTGTATGCTGAGGTGCACGGAATACTGTTATCTTCCCACCAAAGGGGTGCCTATTTATCTACTCACATTTGCATGTTTTTCAATTGCTAGGTGGGCAGAAGCTGGAGCAAGGAATGGGAGCTCACCCCATTGTGCTGTGCTCAGGTCTTGAGCCTGGGCGGTCAGCTTTCCAGCTAACAAGCTCAGTGGCTGTAACCACTGAGCCAGAACACCCCAAAATACTGTTATAGGAAGCTCCAATCCTAAGTCTCGGTACAGCATATTAACACAGAACGGCATTGACTTGAGAAGTTATATTCAAGTTGTTGTTTGAGAATAGTGGCATTAAATAGGAATCTCCCTACCCGGAAATCTCTCCAAGACAAGATATTTGAGAGCCTCAAGTCTTTATGTAGGGAAAAGTATAAGAGATGGCCTTGAACCATCACCACATACATGGAGTCCTTGACTGACAATCACACGTGAGCCCAAAATGTCCATTGCTAAGGAAGATAGTTGTTAAGTGCGTTTTGTCACATTTCTTGTCACAGTTGTTAAGTGAATTGTTAAATTAGTAACATGGTTGTTAAGTGAATCTGGCTTCCTTATTGACTCTGCTAGTCAGGTCACAAAATGACTCTGGGACACTGCAACTGTCGTCAGTACGTGCTACAATAGTCATAAGTAAGTGTGAAAAAATGATCAGTGCCACTATTTCGGTGTTATTGTAAGTTTGAACAGGCGCTGCATGAACGGATGTAAGCTGAGGACTACCTGTAGACATAACCAAAGATGCACAGGTATACCTGTTAAAACACCCAAAGACGGATGTGCTGAGAGCTACCAGACATGTGCAATGGGGGTGGGGCAGAAGACAGTGTCATAACTAAGAAGGACAAAGGTTCCACCATCCCCATTTTTTAAAAAAATTGTGTAATGATTTTTAAGGGGTGTGTGGAGATACTCATTCTTGCCAATTTAACAATGTGAACTTGAGAAGGAAACTCCCTCTGGGCTGAGACAAGGGAATTCACGTCAAAGAGTTTCATAAGGAAGGTAGATATTCCATGTTCTAATCTACCTCACAAGATTTCTGTGGTGAGGATAAAATGGAGAGGCATTCATTCCACAGGTAAGTGTGTAAAAGTAAGAATTATTTATCTTCCAAAAAAGCATCATTTCCAGACAGGACCAGGGTGTGAGCTGTAACCACAAGTAAACATAACTTGAACTGTTTGCTCATCTAAAATACTTGTTGACCAGAAAGTGGATTTTTTTAAAAAATTCCTCCTGACAGATGCCAGCCAAGATGGGCCTAGTCCAGCGGTGGCGAACCTTTAACTTACCAAGGGCCAAAAAGTACACTTTGCGCGCTCCATCCACACTTGTGTGTGGCTCCTCCACATGTGCTGCACACACAACCGCACCATCTGTGCATACATGCAGCTTTTGTGCGTGCAATGCACATGTGCTGCATGCAGGCACTCACGCATGCATGAGCAATCGTGTGCACATGCACAGGAGAGCTCCAAAGACCAGCTGGGTCTCCACAATCATGCACGCAAGCACGCATGTATGCGCAATCGCACAAGCATGCTCAGCTGGAGGTTAAGTTGGCCAACAGCTTGCGTGCCTGGCAAGATGGCTCTGTGTGCCACCTGTGGCATTCATGCCATAGGTTCGCCATCACGGGCCTAGTCCAAAACCATCCCTGTATGGTTCAGAAATCCATCATGTCAAGGAGGACCTGCAAACGTCAAGCAGATCATCTCAAAGGTGCTTTTTTTTCCCTTCAAAAGGATGCTGGACTGTTTTTTTCTTTGAGAAAGAAGAAAATGTTTCACTTCTCACCAAGAAGCTTCATTAGTTCTGATGGTGGAGCAGGAGGATAGAAGGATAGGTACTGACAGTTGAAACTGGGTGGTGGGGGGATAGAAGGATAGATTCTGATAGGGTAGGAGGGATGGAAAGATTGTATATTTCTTTGAAGTCATCTGGTCATCAGCACTGTCCCTGGGAGCCATTGCGGCCACTTGGGGGTTTATCTGTGCCTTCGGGGTCATGGAATCAGGGTGCAAATTGAGTATGGAATCTTCTTGGAATGGCTGCAAAGGCTGTGTTGGAGACTGGAGATAGCTGTGTCTTAGTCCTCTCCCTCTGTTGAGGGAGGGGTGTTCCGTTCTAACACAGATGGAGTCTTCTACCCCTCTTTCAAACCAACAATCTTCTCTATCCTATAATGTGCTATACCAGGGTTCTCCAACCTTGGCAACTTTACGACCTGTGGACTTCAACTCCCAAAATTCCTCAGCCAGAGCATGCTGGCTGAGGAATTCTGGGAGTTGAAGTCCACAAGTCATAAAGTTGCCAAGATTGGAGACCCCATGTGCTATCCATTTAGCAGAATCATCCTATATTCAACTCTGGTTTATCTCAAGCAGATTCCACTTCCTCTATTTTCTGGGCATGTCTTTATCTTAGAAAGGTGGGTCACCTCAATCAGGTTCCACCCAAAGATTCAATGCAACTTCTTAGAAAGTCTACATCCCACTTGTGAAGATGAAGGTTAATCCTCACCATCCTGGATTCATCCATTGAAACTTCTGCCTCCCTGTGACTGACTCTGGCCATCTCCTTCATAAGATGGGCTGCAGGTCAGCCGGTCACTCAACACCACAAAACATTCAGTCAGAGAACAGCTGATTTTCCATTCATTATCATGCATGTGGCAAGCTTCCCTGCCCTGCCAGAAAAGGTTTCATTAGTCAAATCAGAATTGTCCGATAATTACTGTATACCATTAACTGAAAAGATGATTAACTGAGAAATGGGATGGACTGGAAGCATCACAGAACTGAATAACCTTTAAAAGAGAAAGGAATATAAATGAAGGACTTCTTCCTCTATTCTTCTTGTTTAAAAAAGAATATTCTAATAAATACATGCATATTAATTATGCCACTTTTCTTGTCGGCAGGAAACGGTTGAATCTTATATTTTACTTACTTGTTCAATTTGTATTCTCCAAGGATCTTTACATCATACTTCTTCCTGCTGTCATTTCCACCTTAACAAGAGGTTGGACAGGTTGAATAGGGGAAGAGTAATTAGTCCAGATTATTCAGTGAATTTCAAGGCTGATGACAAATCTGAGCCAGGGATTTTGCCACTGCAACTACTGAAAGCAAATCTGTGAAACATTTACAAGTATTCCTCAACTAACAACTATTCGTTTAGTGTCCATTCGAAGTTACAACAGCACTGAAAAATGTGCCTTATGACTTATTACAACTACTGCAGCAATCCCATGGTCAAAATTCAGATACTTGGCAACTGGTTCATATTTATGATGGTTTCAGTGTCCCTTGGTCATCTTTTGTGACCTTTTGACAAACGAAATCAATGGGGAAGCCAGATTCACTTAACAACCATGTTTCTAACTTAACTGCAGCAATTCACTTAACAACTGTGGCAAGAAATGTTGTAAAATGGGACAAAACTCACTTGACAACTGTCTTGCTTAGAAACTTTGGGCTTAATTGTGGTCGTAAATCAAGGATTACCTGTACTCCATTGAGACATAGCTACATTGCTACACAGCTACACAGATAGGCGTAGTTGTCGAGCTATGACCATAAATTAGACACACAATTACGGTTGTAAATTGTGATGGTCTTAAAATAGGTCATATGACCTGACCCTGTTTCATCATCTTTTTGGCAGCAGACATTAAAGGTTGGTTGTAAAGCTAATGGCATGGATGTTAAGCCGACCCACTGTCACTATGGGGAGCACCTCAAACACTAGCAAAATCAGGTATAATATAACCTTGGAGGGGGAGGTGTGAGAACAGCACCCAACAAACACTTTGTAAATTCAAGAAAAGGCCTTATCAAATAAATTTGATTTGATTTACTCTGCAGTCTTTGTTTTTTTTCCTGATGCAAACAAGATTAGGAGAACCACCATATACAGCATAGTGAATACATTTACTCCCTTTTCCCCTGCATCTTGCAAATTCTGTTCCCAGAACTTCATAGTACCAAGAGATTAGAGCATTTTTCAAACTGGAGTAATTCCATATATTTATGGAAAGAACGGGAAAGGAAAACCTACCTATTTCTCTGGTGCCAAGCTTGCAGCAGAGATGCTGATCCAAAGAGCTAATAAATTGGAACATGACAGCGAGGCCCAGAAAAATATCAGCAAATGGAACGCAAGACCCTTTGCCTGTACATCCAGTGCTCCTCTTGGCGCCAGCAGGTCACTGTCTACTTGACATCTCAAAAATATTTGGATTTCATGCCCCGTTTACAAAGCCCACAAAGTATCAGAGCTCCAGTAGGTGGCAATACTGAACCGATCTTGGCTGACCAGGGAAATTCAACTGTTCCATGCTGGTCAGCCTTTGGGTGGAAAATCAATCATGAATCAAAGAGGAACTCCAGGTGAGGTTAAGCATCAAAAGACAATTCCAAAGGTGCTTTTCCAAAGATAACTGGACTGAAGTTCTGAAGAGTCAGAGCTGAAGAAACTTTTTGGATGAGAAGCTAAATGTTTTCAAGGAAAAAAACCCAAGAAAGTCCAATTGTCTTTTGAAAAAACACCATTGGGACAACCATGACCTGGATGATGGAGAATCTCCATAGGTATAGATATTTAGGGTGGAAAAAACCCTTACCTCCCAGAACAAAGCCAGGCCAAGCCACTACCCAGAAAATAACCCAAACATGCCCAGGTTGTCACCATGAGTGAAACTCAAACAGAAGACTGCAGATGGCCACCACCAGTCCCAAATACTAAATGAAGCCCTGTCGAAATATGGGATAAGCCTTTTATTTCACCTTCCTGCCCTTTTTGCCAGGATGAAACTGGAACTGCTCCAGATCAGGACCTGGAGCCAAACAATTGGAGAAAAGAGGTTGACTCAAGAACTGCCAATTCTAGGAAGAGACACCAGTGTGCCAATGGACCTTTTATGGTGCCAGTCAGGTTCTCCACCTCACTTATTTTTTAAAAAAAATGTTTTAAGGGGTATAATTGTAATAAAGTAAATGGAAAGCTGTAGCAAATGTAAATGTAGCAAAGCTGTAGCAAATGTAAATGTAGCAAAGCCAAAGGCCAGCTAGTAATTCTGTCTTTCTTTGCAAAAATGTTGCTGGGATTTGTAAATATTTGCTCTTAGGAAATTAAAGTGAGGAGGGTGGTGATGGTTACACAACAGTGCTGTGTTTGAAAGAACACACATCCCTCCCCTCGCCCATGACAAAAATAAAATGATAATAGACAGGACGGGGCAAGGGTTAAGTTCCTCACTTTACCTTTTAAAACATAGAACATCAGAGTTGGAAGAGACCATGGAGGTCTTCTAATCCAACCCCCTACTCAAGTCTCTTCTGAAAAGCCTCCAATGATGGAGCACCCACAACTTCTGGAGGCAAGCTGTTCCACTGGTTAATTGTTCTCACTGCCAGGAATTTTTTCCTTAGTTCTAGGTTGGTTTTCTCCTTGATTAATTTCCATCTATTGTTTCCTGTCCTACCTTCAGGTGTGCTTTGGAGAACAGGTTGCCCCCCCTTCTTTGTGGCAGCCCCCCAAATATTGGAACACTGCTATCCTCTTGCCCTTCGTTTCACTAGACATACCCAATTCCTGCAACCATTCTTCATCTTTTAGCCGCCAGTCCCCGCTAATCATCTTTGTTGCTCTTCTCCGCACTTTTTCCAAAGTCTCAACATCTTTTTTTATAGTGTGGTGACCAAAACTGGATACAGTTTTTGTGGCATAGTTTTGGAAGTGGAGAAAGCTACTCCATCAGTCAATTGAGGAATTGGCCTAGTTGGTGCCAGCCCATTTTGTGAATGCGCCCACAATTTGGGGGTCTCGAAATTCCCTTCCCTCCTGATTCAAAAAGAGATGTCTCTTCTCCTGGGGTCCTTTTTTCTTCCTGTGCTACTGGCTTTTGGCTACTTGTGGATCTTCATCCAAACCATGCAAGGTTTCTCATTCTGACTCTGATTTCCTCAGCCAAATGCCATCATCTCTTGGAAGATGCCAACATGGGAAACGCTGTTTTAAGGAACAGATTCTGCACCAGGTTCTACTAAACTCATGGGAACTTGGTTTCAGACAGAAGCACATAGGATGCAGTTCCGAGTCTAGGACCTTCAGACTCCTACCTTTGGCCACGCCTCCTCCTCCAGGGTCCCGCCTCCGTGCATTAACCTCTAGCTTTCCTCCTCGGCTGCCCTCCCCTAGCTGTTCACCCTGGCCAATGGGCCTCCGCCTCTGGAGGAAGAGAAGGCATGGCCAAGGGTAGGAGTCTGAAGGTCCCACTCCAGCAGTTCCCTCTCCATAGTAGAGACTCAGTTCACACAACACTCGAGATCCGTGTCTTTCCAACTGGACAAGTTTAAGATGCCAATTCTTGGGGTTGATGTCTGCACATCTTGAAGATCTGCCAGGGAATTCTGAAGAATACTGGGAATGGATGTCCAGGCATCTTCAAGTCCTGCCTGGGGACTTCTGGGAGTTCAAATCCACACATCTTGAAGTCACCAAGTTGGAAAAACAGGACATAGCGCTTGGTTCTTCAGCACATGAGAGCAGCCATAGCACTGTTGGTTTGCTTCATGCCCTATATGTGAAACAGCAACACTTCGTCTTTTGTAACCCACCTTCAGGGATTGGGAGACCCCAGCTACTTCCATTTGCTGCTGTCCTGCAAATATAGTTGTGACCTATTACAATAAGATTACCTCCAGCATGGCCTGAGATGCTGGTGAGCCGGTTTTGGTCAAACAGTGTTTCTTAAAATGGGGACCTAGGACCCCCGAGGTCCCCCAAGGCCTACTTAGGAGTCCTTGAAATCAAAATTACTTCCCAGTCTATGCTGAAAAATAACACAATGTGAAAACCCCTTCCAACAATTGTGAGAAGCTGAAGCGAAATATATATGGTCAATATCGATCAGTGTAACCCAGGCAAACAAAAGGTCTCTTGGGGCCCTCTGGGGTTTTTAAAAGTGGGAAGGGACCCTGACCAGGGGCGTAGCCAGAGGGGTAGCCAGAGTGGCCAGTGCCACCTCTAAAAATGTCCTTGCCACCCCTGTTGCCACCC
>JAEANM010024989.1:0-11032 GCA_017656035.1 Myanophis thanlyinensis | reverse complement strand
ATCTATCTATCTATCTATCTATCTTATTCTTCTTTGCCTGGATGCAGTGATTGTTCCTGGTTTCTGATCCAGTCTCTGTCTCTCTTGGCTGATTGCTGCAATACACTCCCCCACCCACCCCAAGGGGAGGGTACAAATAAAAATTATAAATAAAAATTACAAACAAAATTATGTAAATAAGTTATTCACAGCACTATTGTTAATATAAGAAAGTCATTGTTTTATTCTCAGCCGCCCAGAGTCACAGATGCACAAGGACCACATTTTTTCTTGGGGAAAAAAATTAAATGTATTTGCTGTCTATCTGGCCATGGGGCTACTCTAAGGTGGCTAAATAAGTAAGATGATGATTATATAATTAGAATAAAAAAAATTAAGGACCCACTTGAAAAAGGGGCCGAATTTGAAAAATGGACAACGTCTTTGTTCTTGGACAATGAGCGAATAACTAACTGGACGAAAAGTCTAATGCATTTTTTTTCCTTTTTCCTCTGTCAACAACAACAACAAAAAACCCCATAGGAAAATGGATAGTTTGCAATCAGAAAACCTAATTTAATCACAACACCAACTATGGGAAAAACGGCAGCTGGGATCAGACTGATAATTCCTGCTTATAATAGAAGATGAATTTGCATTAGCAATTCCCTGCATCAATCTTCTGCCTTGAATTCATTTTAACTTTCCTATTGTTTGCTTGGATCATTGACTGGCTTGCGTGAAATGTTTGTGGCTGATGCTTCTTTTAAAAATGTAACAAAAAACATGCATTTATTTTTTAAATTGCACACATGCTTAGAACACACATTTGCATGGATGACTAGGTTCGGATTTAGCATTGTGCATGCAACGTTTTTGCAGAAATGTTAGCAATGTTAAAATGAGGCTTTTCCGACCCCTGGAAAAGAATAATATAATGCAGTTGGATTATTTATATTTGGAAGTTGGAACTGATTTGAAAACCGAGACATTTTTATGAGCAGTTGACTGTTGCACTGATATGCTCCTGAACATTGAATGTGTTGGCTAAATATTCAGCTTTTTCAGCATTTTACTAATGGGAGCTCCATTTAAAAAATCTGGACTGCATATGCTCATTTATCAGCTTTATTTCCCACTTTTCCCTATGACTTAATTATTGGAAACTTAATATTTTAATGGTGTAACTTGAGATGAATGATTAAGCTCATGTTTACTACATAAGTTGTATGCTTTTGAAGTTACTTTTGATACAAATACTTAAACATATTTTTGAACTTGCATAACTGAATCTTTGAGGTAATTGTTAAGGCAAGTATTTTGAATCTTGAAGAAATAGCCCATATGTATTTTGCTAACTTATGTGCTTTTAAGACAAGGCAATTGACAAGAAAGATGCATCCAGTGGACAATCAGCCACGAAAACCAATACAACAACCAGAACGCTTGAAAACTTTGAATTTTGTTTTTACAATCCATTAAGTCTCTTAATTGGAGCATTCATCTGCATTCTCATAGGGGAGAATGTCTTTTTTTAACCTTAAAAAGAGACTTGCAACTTTAAGTACAGATGTGGTCTTCGCTCTTTCCAAGCTAAAATTTCTAAACAACTTCAAGGGCAAAGTTTAAATGGTAACCCGGCATTGCACAACTCAAGGTGTGCCTTCTCCATTGCTGGGGAAGCCTTGATAGCTGAATATGTCAACAATGCGGACATGTCAACAATAGCCCAGCTGATGGGTTTTTTCCAGACCGGATTTCCTGATTTGAGGTTTGGCATTTTGCAGGTCAAAGAAGAATCCATTCCTTTCCCTCTTCCTAAGGTTTTATAATTAATGCAATCTAAATATAGGAGGAAAACAACCCAAGAGTTAGCATTGTTGTTGAACAATTCGGTAACAATTCGACATTTCTTCCAGTTTCCTTAGTATGAGAGGAAAATTTGAGCTTGCATTTTTTCTTCTGCAAAAAGAAAAATTATTCTTCCTTGGAACAATTTCCCTCTACTCTGAAGGTAAAAGATTTTTAATTTTAGTAGAATTTGTTCTTGGGATGAGCATAAAACATCACCTTGCATCTGAAGTTCAGAGACTTCCTTTTTAATAAAAATCACACATTTGCATCGAATGGAATGGGTTCAATTACCCTATCAGATTTGGAGCTGCTGAATTATTAATACAATTTAATTGCATTGTTCTCCCCAACTTCCCCCTTCCAATATGGAATCCTTCCCAGGGTCTATATGAAATCCTCAAGCTGAGGCGTGTCGGTGCCTAGGTACATACATCCAGGATTCACTTTAAACCTGTCATGATTATTTAATTTTGTTAATTGCGAAGAGTTGGCACCCAGCCTCTTTGAATAATTCCTGCAATAGGAGGAGACGTTTGACCTGATTTATTTGTAATTGTGCTTTCAGGATGCACACCCACTTCTTCGAGATGAATGTATTGCAATAGTCATCTGCTACTACTGGAAAACTCATACAGAATTCAATTCGCAAGTCTACAAATAATCCTTGACTCACAACTGTTCGTTTAGCAACTGTTCAAGGTTACAACGGCACTGAAAACGGCAAAGTAACACATGAACAAAGTCAACGGGAGGAAGCTGAATACACTTAATGACAGGAGATGCACTCACTTAACAACTATGGCAAAAAGATCTTAAAATCGGGCAGGACTCCCTTAACAAGTGCCTTGCTTAGCAACATAAATTCTGGTCCCAATTTTGGTCATAAGTCGAGGATTACCTGTACTTTGTGGAAGCCTTCAACCTTCTCTTCAGAGAGCTGACTAAAACATCTTACAGCCGGTTCAAATACTAATAAATCCCTTTATGCAAACTCAGCAAACTTTATTGCCCAACTGCGTTCTTGTTGGTGCAATTGTACATGAAACATATCTTGAACAAAAGCAGTCCATAAAGTACCAAATCTTTGAATAACGGGCCATAAAACGTTGGGTGAAAACCGGGTTGTAGAAACCAGCATAAAACAAATTTCACGATGGTGCCAGCAAAGTCAAGGAAATGATTTGCAACTAACACGAGAGAACAAAAGAGAACTTAAGGAAACCAGCTCTTTGTCCTTTTCATCCATGATGGGACCTAAGATATCACTGCCCATAACTTGCATTATTATGGACCACTAGCCATGCTAGCTTGAGTAACAGAAGCAATAGATTTACTTCACTTTGCAAAGCAAAGTTGGAAAGAACTTTATCAGAAAAAAAATGTTTTTTTCTGAGATGACTCTACTAATAAAAAGCTATTTGGGACAGATTCTTGAAAACACAGACACTAAAAGTAGAATATCAGAGGTAGTCTTTTTTTTGTTGTTTAATTTAGTGAAGTACTTGTAAAATATTGCTAAAATATCATATGCTTTTTTTTAAACATTGCTAACGACAAAAAATCTGCCCGTCGAAGTATCAGAAAGTAATTAAAATGCAATAAAGTGCATGAGTCGTTTTACAACAGAGTGCAACTGGAAAGGCTACCCAGAGAGAACAAATTACCTTTTCAAAATTGCTAAGATTAAAAGTTGCGGATAATTGTTCAATCTCAATTCACAGTTTTCTTTTTTTTTTTAAAGCACATATTTGGCTGAGAACTCTAATATTTATCCAGCTGTAAAAGTCATAGATCAAAATAGGTCAAATTGCACAGCTAAGATTTGGAAAGGGTATTCCCCCACCCCCTTTCCTTTCCTTTGTTAGAGTGAACACAACAAACCCATTAAAATAATTTGGAGAACTGGTGCTTGATGATTAACTAATTAACTAAACAAAATAACTATAACCCTCAATATTTGCACCTTTTAGTAGAATCTATATCTTAACATAAAAGTTGGCAGGAAATGTTCCCTGGCAGAATGGGCTTATTTTAAAACTGACGTGTCTGATTTTAGGCATTAAAACAAAAACAAGAAAAGAAGTAAAACAAGATCTGTTCTTGAGAAATAAATAGTTTGCAAACAGAGCTGATTTGCTTGTTGAGATATTCAGCTGCCCAACCCAGATTGTGTGCAACTGTGCATACCAGTGATAAAAATGTAAACAATTCCAACTGCAATAAAAGTACCCATTTCCCCTAACCAAGGCTCTCTTTTCACCTTTATTGCCATCCAGGTATGCACTGCAGACCGTAGATCAATCCTCTTGTTCTCTCTCTGTTGTTATGGCTGGAGGTTTTATTGCAATACTGTTGGGGGACGCTACTACTAACTACCTCTGAAACCCCTACCCAACTGAAACAGCGCTGGTTTTATAAGAAAACCTTCATGCATACGTAGCTTGTGACCATCCCAGCATGTAGACTTTGACCGAGATACCCAGAGAACCATTGACCTGGATTATAACATGTAGACACCCAAATGTTCTAAATTCCAGGTAGAGCCAAAGCTCCCTATGGGAAGTGCCGTTAGATCTGGCAGTCCAGTTCAACTTTCACGGAAGCGCAAAGCAAATCTGTAGGCACCAGAGTGATCCCAAAGTCAACCGGTTGGCTTCAATGCCAATCCCAAGCATGTTATTTCCATCCTGGCCCATAGTGGTGATGCCTTTTGGAGATCCATCAGAGATCCTTTATTCTTCCATACCATGCCCATTTATAAGTAAGAGCAAAGTTTGCAAGGGGTATCAACGGAAAGAAGATGACACAGTCCCTTAAGAGAATTACTTTCATTCTCTTCTACAGCTATCTCCTGGGAGTAATTCAAGTTGGACAACTGCTTAGGATTGTAACTAGCCACCATCCGATAAGGAAGTCTGGTGAAGCCCTGTGAAAGATGATGACTCTTCCATCTGAGGTTTAATGAGAACCCTTGTTACATTCACTTCTGGGATCAGTTGGCAGTTGGACAGTCCAGTTGAATATTTTCAAGTTCAGCAGGTGTGGTGTTGTCCCTTCCTTGTTGTCCCCTCTTCTGCCAGTCCTGCCTTGGGAGAACCTCTCTGGATGTTAGCCAAGCCACCATCCCCTGGACAGCTGTCCCCCATGCCTGTTTCCCGGCCAAGAATCTGTCTTTGCACTAGCTTGTAATAAAGGCCGCCTTCTTCCATAAGCTGCTTATGTGTCCCTTGTTGTACCACACGGCCCTTGTCGAGAACAATGATGTGGTGTGCCTTTTCAACAGTGCTCAGCCGATGGGCGATGACCAGGACCGTGTGATTCTGCACATGTCCATAAATTGCTTTCTGAATCTACCGAAGAAGAAAAACGGATTACAACAAGAAAAAGACATACCCCGCTCTTCTGCCCAACATATCCCATCATCCAGACACTCTCCCCAAATCAGACAGGAAAACAGTCCATCTATTCCCTCAGGGGAGCTTCTGATCAATTAAACACCAAAACAGGAGTAACAGGATCAGAAAAGGTTTAAATCAAAATCCTCAAGTTCTTATTAATAATATAGCCATGTTCAAAACATGCTGAATCAAGTTAGGAGCTGCGATTTCCCCCGTGAAGCTCAAGTTTAATTGGGGTTAATTTTGATAATTTGATGGTGGCTTGTATAAACCCAGCTTGTTTTCAATGTTTTGGGGAAACCCTAAAAATATGTCTCTTGGATAAATCTAACCTTTGGCACTTATATTGTTTTTTATTTTGATTTCTCTCAATTAACTGAGAATCTGCAATTAAAGTCAGCAATGTGACGTGGGAATTCTGGGAGTTGAAGTCCGCACATCTTAAAGTTGCCAAGGTTCAGAAACACTGACTGAAGAGATAGAATCTCTTTTTGTTCGCAAAAGACCTCGTTCTCTGACATCTCAGCTAACCACCAAATTCTGTTGAAGATTCAGGAAGCCTGAACAGGAAACCTTATCTTGCTCACCGCATGCTCACTCTCTGCATCTAAAGCACTTGTGGCTTCGTCCAAAATCAGGATTGGTGGGTTTCTGATTAAAGCTCTCGCGATAGCCACTCTCTGCTTCTGACCGCCGGACAGTTGGGTTCCCTTCTCCCCAGCTTCTGCAGGAGAAAGGAAACAATGGAGGAGGGTGGGTGGGAGGGTGGAAATAAAACCAGAATAGTAAAATCTGCAGGACTTTTTTTATAAGCCATCCTGTCAGCCAACGTCAACCCAATTTCAACAACGACCGACAAAAAATTTAATATGCCTCTTAAGGTGGCGCTAAAGGCTCCGATTTCAGAGCTGATTCATTGCCTTCAAGAAGAATTGGGGTGTCAGACCCCCTTACCTGTGTGATAGCCGTCTTGCAATTCCATAATAAAGGTGTGGGCGTTGGCATTTTGGGCCGCTTGAACGACTAGTTCGTACGGGCCTGAATCCAAACCGTAAGAGATGTTTTTTGCAATGGATCGGGCAAACAGGACCGGCTCTTGGCTCACCAGGGAAATCTAGAGACAACAGGGGTTCAGCAGGGATGAAGAGAAGAACGAGCGAAGAAATGGACCGATTATCCTTACCCACAGACTTCCATTGTCAAAGCAAATTCACAGTGGGAATATTACATGATGTAATGTGTCTTGGTGAATCAATCATGCAGCTGCTTACATCCACCCTTATGACTCTTCTGGAACTACCTTCTCTTGTATCTACAGGTAGTCCTCAACTTACAACTGCAATGGAGCCCAACGTAGCCTGTTCTAAGCAAGAATTTATCAAGTGAATTTTGCTCCATTTTGCAACCTTCCTCGCTACAGTTGTTAAAGGATTTGCTGCAGTTGTTTGTTTAGTAACATGGTGGGTCAAGTGAAATCTTGCTTCCCCTTTGACTTTGTTTGACAGAGAGTCACTAAAGGAGATCACATGGCCCCAGGAGGGAGAAACTGTCATAATTATAAGCCAGTTGCCAAGTGGCCGAATTTTAATCACGCGACACCGGGATGCTGCAATGGCCGTGTGAAAAACGGTCACCAGTCACTTTTTTCAGTGCCATTGTAACTTCGACAAGTCACTAAACAAACCGTCATAAGTTGAGGACTCTCTGTATTTCCCTGAATGTGATGTTGAAACCATCACTCAAGGGACCAATTCTCTCCATTTTGGGAATCCCAGATGAGCTCTTCAAACTATACGCAGTCAAAAGAAAGTGAGAATTGATTTTATCTAACCAATGGAACTTGGTAGCTGTGAGCTACAGAGAGAAATGAGAAGTTAGAATCCTAAATCATCCATGGAGATTTCATCACAAGTACTTGCAAACTATCTCCACAACTTGAAGGACTAGGATGTACTTTTTCTCTTGGAAACTTAATTTTGTCCTACTCAGCCAAATCTAGGGATCTAGCCATTGGCGATTCATACCACCGAGTGAAGATACTTGTGTTGATACATATCGATAGGTTGTCCATCCAGAAGAACCTGGCCCTCTTGAAGAGGGTAGAAGTTCTCTATGATGTTGACACAGGAACTCTTCCCGCTGCCTGAAGGACCAACCAGGGCGGTCACCTTCCCAGGATGGAGAGTGAAGGAGACATCCTACAAGACAAACAGATCCTCATCATGTCTCATGCATGACTTGCCAAGTTTTTTGGGTTACTGTTCGAAGGCAGAGGTGCGCCAAGAGCTAAAAGCCACTCAAAAAGACATTCCTCGGTTCCCACCAAAACTCCAAAGAACCAATATGGAGACTGTGTAATTTTAGATCCATAGCAGAAAGTTTAGCACTTATTCTTTTCATCATTCTTCTTTCGATCTGGAATTTTGTGTGCTTGAAAAAAGCTAGAATTTTGGACTAATGAAAATCTTTGCTCTCGATTTAAAGCAGACCTGTTTTACGTACTTCAGCTGAGCTATAGCTTACACTAAGAATCAACTAACATATATACAGCATGTTGGGTGAATGCAGCCAAAAGCTACTCAAACTATATCCAATGACAGAAAGAAAGGAGCATCAGAAATTTTGTGTGTGAGCCTCCTGAGGACCAACAGATGGTGAGAATTGTAACTTGTGCATATGTTAACATACAAAACATTTTGTTATCCTTTCTTCCTACTGCTAAAGCCCACAAGGCAGAATGAGAAGCCTTGAGTAGCCCATATGGATCAAAAATATACAGGTATGGGACACTTACCTGTAAGACTTGGGATGAAGGGCGGGTGCGGTAAGCAAAAGTGACATTCTTGAATTCCAATTTTCCTTCCAGTTGGCTAGGGGCCAGCGTCCCATCGTTCAACATCGTGGGTTGGCGGTCTATGAACTCAAACACCTTTTCAGCGGCTCCCACACCCTGCATGAGGCCACTGTAAACTGAACCAATGGACTAAAAGAGAGAAAGAAAGAAAAAATTACTAGAAGGTGTTGTCATTTCACAAAAAAATCTTACTGTGAAATAGGGGTTACAAAAAGAAGAGTGAATTGTTCTGCATTTGAAAAGAAATATGTCCAAGGAATCCAGCTAAGAGAAATTTTATATTTCTGCCTTTGAAGAATTCTAAGTTGTAGATTGCAGACAGATCTCCAGCTGAGAATCTGCAACAGTTCTGACCCATGAAAAAGGTAAATCCACAATTAAAATGCCATCGGACACCTCTCTGCTTTTAGCAGGGTGTCACGAAAGAACTTAGGGACACAGACTTAATTGAAAAATTCTATAAAAGACATTTCAAGACAACTTCACCACGGACAAATCTTCATATTTACCAAAAACCCGGCTCATACATATGAGAAAATGTTAAAAAGAAGCTCACCTGAGATTCAGAGACGGCAATTTCTCTGAGAGAAGAATACAGAGATGGTTTGAAAAGTATCACTTACCTCCATGCAGTCTCCCAAGACAAATTCATAAATGATGAAGGATATCAAGTTGCCACTTGTCATCTGCTCAGTGATCACCAGGTGGCCTCCATAGTATAAGATGCTCACTTGAACAATGAGGAGGGTGAGCTGGAAATCAAGGATAAACGCCTGAACTTTGGAGCTGAACTTTGGAGGGCACCAAATTGGGCAAGGCTGGTCTACTTCTTCCGACCACACAAAACCCTTTCCTATCAGCAGCACTGATGAGGTTACCTAGCTTGGTCATGAAACGTCTGCAAGGCAACCAACCAAGTTGAGAGAGCACCAAAAACCTCACAGTTCAACCCTGAGTTACAAATATTCTGTTCTGTTGGCACTTTCCTAAGTTAGCAATGACACGTGAGACTTCAGGCAGCTGCTGATGTGGACTCAACTCGAAAGAAATACTTGGCACAACAAATGTGCTTTTATTAACTCTGGGTCTAAGAGAAACATCTGGCTCTTTCGGTATACAACTGGGAATTCCTTCATCTTCCTAACTGTGTGTCCAAAGCACAATTGGAGAAAGGATGGAAAAGGTAAAAAGTAAAAAACAAACAAACCAAAAACCCATGCCCTCCATCTCTGCTTTAAGCTAACACGGAATAGAGCTCTTAGTTATTTCTGTTGAAAAGAAAATCAGAGGAAGAGAGAAGGACACATTTCAACCTACTCCATTAGACCACACGTAGTACGTGTAAGCCATAGCCTCCTTTTTGTTGAGTTGGTAGACTTGCTGCAGCTTCTCCCAGTAGACATCAGCCTCAGCCTCCTCGTTGGCAAAACTGCGAACTGTCCTCATAGCGGAGATGGTTTCTTCGGCGGTGTTGTTCGCCTTGGCCAAAGCGTTCTGGACTTCTTTAGAGAGCTTCTACTTGGTTAAAAAGAAAAGGAGAAGGGTCACCTCTGAAGAGGTCCAATTTCAACAATTCCCCAAGCTGCCCTCAAATTTAGGAGCTCACATGGAGTTCCAGATGCTGAATACAAATACATCTATGTGCATATATGTTGCAATCAGTATCCAGGTCCAGAGGTGGCTTTGAGAAGAAATCTGTGGTGGAACATCGTCTGGATTCCCAGAAGGGAGGGGCTGCATTCCAGAGGGCCAAGAGACAGCAAAGTTTAGAGTTTCATTGGAGGAAGAGAGTTAAATTGGTTCCTCTCTAGAAGTTCTCAAAGTATATCTTTAGCAATGCAAGTAGTGGCTTTGGTTTGGCAAGATTTTGTCTGCAGGTGAAGAACATTCAAGGAAACTGTTTATAAATAAGTCTGAGCATCTTTCATAGTTTTGGGAGCCTGACAAAAAAAGCTCAACATTGGCCTACAAATATTTGAACAATACGGGATCATTCAGATATGTCCGTTGACCTGACCATAACTAGCAACAGAAGGTTTAAGAGGTCTTCCCCCAAACATTGCAAATGATTAAAGGAATCATTCTCCTAAAACTAACCTTATAATATTTCCCATAAACGTCTGACATCAGCATTATTATAGGGAAGCCCATGAAGGTCACCAAGGAGAGCTGCCACGAGAGACTAAACATGAAAACAATGACCCCGGTGGCTTTGACCAGGTTGCGCAGAAAGATGTTGATGTTTTGGGAGACGAGATCGCTCACAATGGTTGTGTCTGATGTCAGTCGGGAAATGATGTCACCTGCGAGAGAGGAAGGAGGACAGAGGACAAAGGATCAGTGGAAAAGAAAACATAACAAGAGAATAAAACCTATAGAAAACGGCATCGAAGAAGTATTAGGACTCTGATTTTCCAACAAAGCCAATATCCTCAAGTTTCAGAAACTTTTAAACTCTGGGGACTTCTGGGAGTTGAAGTCCATATGTTGGAAAGCTGCCAAAACTGAGAAACACTGGTCTAGACTAAATGCATTCAATCCACCAGACTACTGATTCTTTTGAACTACAATTCCCAGGCAGCCTGATCAGTGATTCTGCAATTGATCAATATTTGCAGGGTGATGGGATCCCTACTCCTGACCTCACCAAAAAGGTAGAGAAACTCACCGGTGAGATTTTCATCAAAGAAACTCATTTCCTGCACCACTAGTGACCGGAAGAGTCTGTTACGGAGCCGGATATTCAGTCTAGCAAAGACCAGGGTGAAGAGGCCACCTCGGATACCTGCGGTAAATGAGCTGATTGCAGATAACAGATGTTATAGGATCGACAGAGACCAACAAAACAACACCCCTAAGCTCAGGATAACCCAGGGGTGGGCAAACTTTTTGACTCGCGGGCCACAATGGTTTCTAAAATTTGGCAGAGGGGCCGGGCCAGAATAGG
>JAEANM010024988.1:0-11032 GCA_017656035.1 Myanophis thanlyinensis | reverse complement strand
AGAGAGAGAGATATTATTATATATACTTTACTTTATTCCCAGTTATCTAGCGCCCTCTAATGCTGATCCATCAAATATATCTCCTTTATACATATATATATATTAAAAAAAAAAAGAATTAGTATATATACCTTACCTTATTCCATTCCTTACCTTATTCCTAGTTATCTAGCGCCCTCTGCTGCTAGAGAACAGACAGTATAGTTATTTAGAGGTAGAGTTAGGTTAATATATTGATTAGAATTGTTTTACATAGGCTACTTAGATATATAGAGCAATCCTAGTACATTATTTTGACTGCATTACTATGGCCAACTTACCTCCGACTGGTTCTGATCTTACCTGTGTTTCAAAGGATCCCTTGCCAATGGCAGGACAGTCAGGCTCTGATAAGGCTTCCATTCCCGCTAAGTCTGGAAGGAAAGCTACTTCTAAACAATCTAAGAGGGAGGAGCAGGCGGCTCTTCGTCGCCACAAGGCTATTGAAAAACAGGTCAAGAGGGCTGAAATCAGACCACCAGACACCGGCTTACCTTTATCTACTGTACAGTCCACAGTTGGCAGGATGTCTCCAGACCCTGTGGGGGTTTCTCCTTCTCACTCTATTGACCACACCCCTTCCCATCCTACACTTCAACCTTCTCCATCTGCTATCCAAGGAGAGGCCTTAGCTGATGTGGTTAGTGATCTAAAATCTTCCATCATTTTGGCCATCACTCAGGGTTTGGCAGCTCTACAACAGCCACAGCCACGAAGATAATCTTCCATATCACCTTCATCTGTCCATCAAGCGCCCGCTGATTTACCTGATTCAGACTTATGGCCCACTCATTCTCAAGCCTCATCTCATCACAATTCTGATTCAGAAGCTGAGGAGGGTGATATTGTAGAGGCTACCTTTTCAGAGGATGAGATGCCTTTACCTGAGGTTCAAACCGCCCCAGGTTTGTTCCCACCGGCCTTGTTCCGCTCTCTCCTCTACAAGGCTAAGGCCACTGCCAAGCTGGGGGAAGCTCCTACCACTTCTGACAGTGCTGACTCTGCCACGGGGGCTGATAATCCTTTATTCACGACACCCCCAACACGTACTGATGAGGTACCCACTCCCCAAATCGTTCTGGACAATATCCAGAAACAATGGTTGAAACCTCAAAGTCGCTCCCTCTGCCAATGAAAAGAAGTTTTATTTGTCTGGCAAGGCTCTCAATGATCTTTTGCAGCCACATTCAGTTGAGGACCCAGTTGTGTCATTACTATCTGCCACTCCAATCTCTGGAGATCCCTCTGATTTGTTGAAACCCGAGGACAAGAAGCTTGAATCGGTGCTGAAGTACACCAATCTTTCCGCTTCATGGGCCATTAAAGCGGCTTCCGCAGCAACGTTCTTTAACCGAACTTCGCTAATGTGGCTTCGGCAACTTCAAGACCGTCTTTCTCCTACGGATGTCAGGATGCATCAAGACCTCAGTAAGATTATTGCTGCTGCCCAGTTTTCTGAAGATGCCACTCTTGATGCCATTAGGTTTTCGGCCAGAACGATGGGGTCCTCCTCCACTGGCCGCAGATTGCTCTGGCTCCGAAACTGGCAGGCCGATGCCAAAGCAAAATGGCATTTGGCTTCAGGCCCCTTACAAGGGGACAAGCTTTTTGGCACTGCTTTGGAGCCTTTATTGATTGAAACTAAGGACAAACGCAAGATCCTCCCTTCTCATGCCAGGCGGTCCGGCCACAGATTTACGCCGTATCCTAAGTCCCAACCCTTCAGGGCTCAGCCTTCGACTCCTTCCATACCTTCGCCAGCACCAACTCAGACCTTTCAGTACCAACCTCGCGCATTTTCCAGAAGACAGGATCGTCCCCAGGACTTCAGGGACAGGGACAGGCAGTTCCCTCAGTCCAAACATCCTTTTCGAGGGGCTAGCGGTCGCCCCGCTAGGCAGCGTAGATAGTTCCCAGGACGATTCCACTATTGGAGGTCGCCTACAGGCTTTCTCCGCCCGTTGGGACGGGACAGTCTCAGATAAATGGGTCCTTCATACCATCACTAAGGGGCTATCTCTAGAATTCTTCTCCATTCCCCCGGACTCTCCTCCAATTCGTTCAGATCCCTTTAATCCTCAATTGCTACGGCCTACGCAGGAGGCCATCACTCATCTTTTACATATCAAGGCCATTGAACCTGTTCCCTCATCTGAGAGGCAGGTTGGTTTTTACTCCAGGATTTTTTTGGTACCAAAGTCTTCGGGGGAGTGGAGGGCGATTCTAGATCTTAAACGCCTTAACCGTAATTTGGTGTACAGGCGTTTTAAGATGCACACCTTACATTCTATCCTGGATTTGGTTAGGAAGGGTGACTTCCTAGCCTCGATAGACCTCTCTGAGGCTTACCTGCATATACCCATTTTTCCACGCCATAGGCGTTTTCTTAAGTTCTTATACCAAGGCGTTCACTACCAATATGCCGCTTTACCATTTGGCCTCTCCTCCGCACCGAGAACGTTCACCAAGGTCCTTACAGCCTTACTGGCCCATCTTCGCTCCATCCCCATTAGGGTTCAGAGCTATTTAGACGATATCTTGATTCAAGCCACTTCCTACAATCAGGCTGTGGAGGATGTCAAAACCACAATTCAGACCCTCACTTACCATGGCTTCCTCATTAATTATCAAAAGAGTCAACTCACACCAACCACCCGACTTCAACATCTAGGTGTTAACATTGATACGTCCTTGTGTCACGTTTTCCTTTCGGAGGACAGGCTCCTCAGCATTAGGGACCACGTTACTCAGGTCCAGCATCAGCACTCGGTGCAGATAGTTACCCTGTCTAGTTTGCTAGGTAAATTCATTCTTGCATCTCGGTGGTTTCCTGGGCCAGGTTACACTCCAGGTCCCTGCAATGGTTCCTCCTTCCCTACCAGAGGCAGGGTCTAGGTGATTCCACCTCTCTCATTCAGTTGCCTTCCTCGGTTAAGCGGTCCTTGAGCTGGTGGAGTTCGGAGGTCCTAGAGAAGGGTTGCCCCCTGCGTGTCCGTACGTCGTTAACTATCACTACGGACGCCAGCCTGTCGGGATGGGGGGCACACATGGGGGCAGATATGGTCCAGGGACAGTGGTCCGCTTCAGAATAATTGCTCCCCATCAATCTTCGAAAGCTCCGTGCTATCAGGCTGGCCTTATTTCACTTCGAAGAGTCCATCAGAGGAGAAGCCATCCTTATCCTTACGGACAACGTGGCGGTAAAAGCCCACGTAAATAGGCATGGGTGTACCAGGTCCCGCGCCCTCATGGCAGAGGCCTGGCAGTTATGCCTCTGGGCTGAAGATCGGTCCATCCTTCTGCAAGCTCAGCATATTTCAGGTGCTCAGAACCTGCAAGCGGACTGGTTGAGTTGCTCACAGTTGGACCAATCGGAATGGCAATTAGATCCAGGTTTGTTCCACAGGATTTCGGCAAGGTTTGGGTCTCCCTTGGTGGACCTGTTTGCCTCCGGGGCCAATGCCCAGCTTCCTAGATTCCATTCTCGTTTTTTTCATCCGAGAGCTGAGGCCACGGACTAGCTGAGCTCCCCCTGGCCGGCGGGCCTGTTATATGCCTTTTCCCCTCTTCCTCTTCTCCCTGCAGTCATCAGAAAGATCATGGACGAGACAGCGGAAGTTATCCTCATTGCGCCCCATTGGCCGAGGAGGAGCTGGTTCCTACTGCGGCCTCCATTCCGCAGGTTCTGCTGTTTTTACAAAGCGGTCTAGAGCAGGGTCTGTCCCCTAACACGCTCCGCAGGCAGGTTGCAGCGTTAGCTACGGTAGTGCTAGTGCAGGGAAAATGTTCTCTAGCTCACCACCCGTTAATCCAGAGTTTTCTGAAGGGTGCGGCCAACCTTAGGCCCCCTATCGTTCACAGGTTTCCCACCTGGGACTTGGCCAAGGTCCTCAAGGCCCTTACCAAGGAGCCCTTCGAGCCTCTCCAGTCCTCCTCGTTGCAGCACCTCTCTTTTAAGGTGGCATTTCTGGTCGCCATCACTTCAGCCAGGAGGATTTCTGAGCTCGTGGCTTTATCTGTGCGAGACGACCTATGCATTTTTCATTCCAATAGAGTTATACTTAGGGTAGATCCTTCGTTCCTTCCGAAAGTCAACTCTGTTTTCCATAGGTCCCAAGATTTAGTTCTACCTACCTTTTGTCCCAGCCCAAACCACCCCAGTGAACGGGAATGGCACACGCTGGATGTCCGTAGGGCTCTACGGATCTATCTCGACTGTACTTCTTCCTTCAGGAAGACGGAGGTGTTGTTTGTTAGGTTCACTCCCACTTCCATGGGATCCAGGGCCTCCTCTGCTGTGCTGGGTAGATGAATTAGAGCTTGCATTGCTAAGGCTTACGAAGCTCAGAGCTTGACACCTCCGAGTAGGATCACCACTCATTCTACCAGAAGTGCATCCACATCTGCAGCGTGGTCCACTCAATCCTCTATAGATGAGATTTGTAAAGCAGCTACATGGTCTTCCATATCTCCCTTTATCAGGCACTATAAGTTGGATGTCTATTCGTCTGCCAACGCGGCTTTCGGCCGTAGGGTGTTACAACAAGTAAGGCTAGCATCGGATAGGTAGCCTGCAGAAGTATTTTTGTTGAGAGTTCCCGCCCCGGGACAGCTAGCTCTGGTAGGTTCCAGTCAATTTGGAGTCTATGCTTCCCCCCACAATGGAGAAAGGACGTTAGTCTTACCTGATACGTTCCTTCTCATTGTGGGAAGCATAGACTCCAAATACCCACCCTCACTTCTTTGGGTCCAGGCCTGTAGGGAGGGCGTCCTTTAGGTTTGTTACAGGTGCTCTGGCCGTCGATCTTCTTCTTCGCTGATTAAAACACTGGAGTAATCCAGGAAATGGCGATACCTTTTATATTTACATCGACTCAACACGTGATCGCTGCTGACGAATCCCAGTCAATTTGGAGTCTATGCTTCCCACAATGAGAAGGAACGTATCAGGTAAGACCAACGTCCTTTTTCCCTTTTATAGACCTTTGAATGGTAGATTTGCAGTTACATACACTCAGCTACCAATTTTAAACAATTACTATCCAACAACAACAGGACACACTATAATGGCACAGCTTCAGAAATCAAAAGCTATCTAACCTAATCCTAATTTAATTTAATCTAATCTAAAATGGGAAACTAAAACATATGATGAACGGTTGCAAAAACTGCGCATGGCTAGTCTAGTGAAGAGAAGGACCAGGGGAGACATGATAGTAACGTTCCAATATTTGAGGGCTGCCACAGAGGGGAAGGGGGCTAACCTATTTTCCAAAGTACCTGAAGACCAGACAAGAAATAATGGATGGAAACTGAACAGGGAGAGATTTAACCTGGAAATAAGGAGACATTTTCTGATGGTGAGAGCAATCAACCAATGGAACAACTTGCCTTCAGAAGTTGTGGGAGCTTCATCACTGGATGCTTTTGTGGGGAGATTGGACTGTCATCTGTCGGAGGTGGTGTGGGGTCTCCTGCTTGGGTGAGGGGTTGGACTGTAGTGGAATTTAAGGGAACTGGTTGTCATAGGTATCAACTTGTCTATTCCTACTCTAAGGTCATATGTAATGCCAATTTTCTCAAAGATCCATTTTTCATTCAGAATTATCTAGCACTTTCCCTCCAGTTTTCATTGATAACTGATAATTGTTTTCATTTCTGTTAACTTTGCCATATTCAAGATATTATCAAACCCTTACAATATTTAAGAATATTTATTATTCTGAAAAAAGAAAAAAATGATAAAGCTCTAAAGCTTTGAAAAGCACTGAACTTCTGTAAATTGGCCAGCAATCTGGAGAGTGTAAATACCAGTGAAATGTATGATGCAGCTTGGCATATTGAGCCAAGTAGTAGTCAGTTTATCTTTCTCCACAGCTTTTCCAGTTTTAAAATTAACTGATAATTTTAAATGATCATGTGAAATTAAAGATGGATAAGCTTACCAAACTAACAATTCAACATTACCTGCAGAAATTATATTAATGGAATTAAAGGGGAAAAATAAGAACCGGTGAATTAAATAATTCTAGAAAACACTTTATTGCTTAAGACTGTTTCCTCCAATGGTAAGTGGTTACATGTTTTGCATGAATCTGGAGAGAATATTGACACTAATGTCAAAAATACGTTTCCAGTAAATGAAAACAGTTCTTCTGTGGCAATACCTATTGTAATTTCTGTGTTGCTTTTTTAATCTTTGTATTTTTAACTCTTTGAATTGGAAGAAGATGAGAATAGCTTTAAAAATTGTAGAAAGAAACATTAGTATCATTACTGAGATGCTGACATGACTGTATGCAAAGGAACTGCAAAGTCTAGTAATAAAAGTCAGGAAGTACTTGGGGGGAAATGAGACTAAAATTAAATATAAAGAGATCAATCTAATGACAGCAGGAACAACAGCCAGGCTTAGAATTGACAGTGAAGCTATGGAGATGGTACATAACTTCTGCCTTCAGGAATCAACCATCAACAATAAAGGAATCAGCAGTTAAGAAATACTGCAGGCCAGCACATATTATACATATTATACAGTACATATTACATAAAGGCCTTGCTCTCTGGAAAAGTCTCTAATGGAGAAAGAAGGTAATCAAAAAAGGACAATCAGCAGCAAGATGGATGGATTCAGTTGTAGTGTCAATGGGTGGACTATTGAAAGATCTGAAGAATTAGGTTAGGGAAAGATTGTCATGGGGGGAAAAATCTGTGTGGTCCCTAAATGATTTTATAGAATATAATTGTAAATCATCTCACATAGCAAAGACTGTATGGAATAATTCACATGTATGTAGAAATGGAATGGTTTGACTGGTATGAGATAGAATAAAAAGACCAGTAAGAAGGTGAGGTTTGTTGTTTAATTCTTGAATATAGCATTCCTGCATAGTAAAAAAAAATGTTTCAGATTCTTCTTTACTAATATTGTTTTGCTGAAACAATACCTGTTTAGTGAACATTTAATTTTGCAATCTTAAGTTTTTTAAAATTTATAAAAATAAGCAATGTGGATTTTGGCAATCATGAGGATTTATCCGAGGAACCAAATCTTCCTTTCTTATGTATAGCACAGAGTGAAATATTGTTTATATTGTTTTTGTTTATGTTATGTTGTTTATTATCAATAAAAATTTAAAAAAAAATAAGCAATGTGATTTTAGCAAATTAGCTTTCTACTCTATAAAACTGTTTTGGTGATAGAGATATTATAACCAAGTTTAAAATAACAGTTCTGTTGATATAGTGTTGACAGATTTTTCTAAATGAAATGCATGCTTTGCACATATATATTCATTAAGCAAAGTTGACCATCTGTTACATGATGGGGAAAGAAAAATAGCAATAAATTTCACTTCATTAACACAGACTGAAACATGTGTCTACCCATTATTCATGAAGTATTTATGTTTTATGGTTTAGATATCTTCTCTTAATATGATAAAAAATGCAATTTGGTTTTAATAGTCTCAAAAGATCAATCTTAATGTGTATGGGGTTTTCTTTTAATGGAGCTTCCTTTAGATGTTTACTTCAACATTAAAACTCTGGAAATTTCCATACCAATATGTATTTATGGTAACTGATTTAAGTGAAAATTGAAATAACATGCAAAAAAAAAAAGAATAAATATCACGAACATGTTGGGGTCCCATATAGAGATTTTTTATTTCCTTTTTTTCTTGTAGATCCAGGATAATATATATTCACGAGAGATTGCATCCCATTCTGTAAACAGAATAAAACTATTTCTTTTTTGTTTAGTAGATTTTGAAGCATGCATGAAATGATGTAATTAGCTACAAAAGTAAATTACTATATTCATATTAAGAACTTTTCCAGTATGCATTTCAGATCCAGTTTATACTAATCTAACTGAAATTAATATTCCTTAAGAGACAGAATTCACGTCATGTACTACTGTTAAAAATTCAGATTCCATTGACTATATTAATATTAATTATCAATATCATCAACTGATGATAAGAGCCAAAGTGGTGGAGTAGTTAGAATGCAGTAATGCAGGCTATTTCTGCTGACTGCCAGCTGCGTGCAATTTGGCAGTTCGAATCTCATCAGGCTCAAAGTTTACTCTGCTTTCCATCCTTCCAAGGTCAGTAAAATGAGGACCCAGATTGCTCGGGGCAATATGTTGATTCTGTAAACTACTTAGAGCGGACTGTAAAGCATTGTGAAGTGGTATATAAGTCTAAGTGCTGTTGTTATTGCTATTAATTATCACTTAATTACTTGCAAACAATGTAAGCTATCTGCAGTGGCATGATTGCATCATGATACTGGTTTTTGGCCAATATTATCACCACTCAAAGCCATTTTGAGTAATGAAGCCTATATGGAAATTTCAGCTTTAGCATATGCCATTGAATAGTAGCTGCTAAATCAGGGATAGAAAAATAAAACGTCTTCATGCTCTGCATTATTTGCTAAGTTAACTCAACATTGACTGGCTTCCATGTCAACATGCTATGAAAAATAAAAAAGTAATGTTACTTATAAATTGCATTTGTTTTAATAATTTGCAGTCATGCTATTTTAATAAGTAAAAAATGGGTGCTGTGCTCTCATGAATCCAAAGCACTTCTTCCAAATAAAACATGCACAGCCTTAATACCACTTTATAATGTCTTGGTAAGGCCACACTTGGAATACTGCATCCAGTTTTGGTCGCCACAAAGATGCTGAGTCTCTAGAAAGAGTGCAGAGAAGAGCAACAAAGATGATTAGGGGACTGGAGCTAAAACCTATAAAGAATGCTTGCTGGACCAGTATGTTTAGTCTGATGAAAAGAAGGACTAGGGATGACATGACTGCAATGTTCCAATATCTCAGGCTGTCACAAAGAAGAGGGAGTCAAGCTGTTCTCCAAAGCACCTGAGGGTACGACAAGAAGCAATGGTGGAAATTAATCAAGGAGAGAAGCAACTTAGAACCAAGGAAAAATTTCCTGACAGTTAGAACAATTAATCAGTGGAACAACTTGTCTCCAGAAGTTGTAAATGCTCCAACACTGGAAGTATTTAAGAAGGGATTGGATAACTGTTTGTCTGAAGTGGTGTAGGATTTCCTGTCTAAGATGGGAATTGGACTAGAAGACCTCCAAGGTCCCTTCCAACTCTGTTATTCAAATTCAAATTAATGGGAAATAGGGTCCTGGACCAACTGAAGTTTTGCCCTGAACCAATTAAAGCTTAGAATTCACACTGAAAAGGTATATATGGTTTACATGACATCTATTGAATCACAATGTAGATTTGTTATTTTTTAGAATGCTAGAAGATGACCTAAAGTTAAGCAGTGATGAAGAAGAGAGTGACGAGGTAAGAAATTTGAAATTTGTTCATTTTTTTAACCTGTTAATTCATTAGATTTATATGCTACTTTTCTCAAAAAGCTGAAGACAATATTCCTATCTTAAATTTATGGGTTAATATATAATTATGATTGTATACATTATTAACTACAGCAACTAAATTCACACAACATTCTAAGTCACATCCAGACAACTCACATTACAATTTAACACTCTATATGAACTCAGCTATAAGGAATTACAGGTAGTCTTCAACTTAGAATCATTCATAGTGCCTACTCAAAGTTACAGTTGCACTGAAAAAAGTGACGTTGGACTGTTTTTCTCACAACTATTGCAGTATCCCCATGGTCATGTGCTTGGCAACTAGTTCATATTTATGATGGTTGCAGTGTCCCGGGTTCATGTGATCACCTTTTGCAACTTTCTGACAAGCAGACTCAATAGGGAAGCCAGGTTCACTTAACAACTGTGTTACTAATATAATAACTGCAGTGATTCACTTAACAAATGTAATAAGAAAAGTCCTAAAATAGGGCAAAACTCAATTAACAACCATCTCTCTTAGCAACATAAATTTTGGGCTCAATTGTGGTTGTAAGTTGAGGTCTACCTGTAATCATAATAGAGGAAAACAAAATAGAGGACTGTCATTTTGTAATAATTATATCACCATATAAGTTTGCAGTTCCTTTGATTTCATAACTGTATTTTCCCTTAATATCATTCATTCAATTAATATTATTACTTAATATGATTATTATGCAATGATCAGAAGGTCTAATATGTGAAAAGAAGTATTCATATTTTACAAGCATGAATTTGTAGGCATAATTTTCTTTCCCCTAAGCTGCAGCAAGATTTGCCACTGAGCCTTTGTGGCAGTGCAAATGTATAACCCACAGAGTTAATCAATCTGCATTTAGCAGCTCAAACAGATTAAATATAGAACCCATGTGCTTGTCTGGAAAATGCAACTAAAGTTCATTTGATCTGTTTGCCTCTCCAACTTTTAAGATTAATAAAAGGTAATACCTGGGTATATACTTTTGGCTTGTATCAAAGAAATGTTAAAATAATACAAATACAAGCCAAAAAAGCAATTACAAAATAATCTTGGAGACTTGCCTCTGAATTGGAACTCTGGATGTGCAGGAAAGAAAAACCACTGGGTGCTTTAGATCATGGGTGTCAAACTCGTGGCTGTCTGGTGACATTTTGCAATGTTCTTTCTTTTCGTGCAGCTGGGGTGGACATGATCTGCGAATGACGCATCCAGCCCATGGGCTGTCAGTTTGACACCGCTGTGTTAGATAGTAACACAGGAAAGGGGCAGCAAATTCTTTAAAAATATTACAATAGATACTTCTAGTTTATAAAATTGCTAACTACGCTATGTGCTGTGTATCTGGTTGAAATATTGTACATAATTTTTAGATATTAACCTGAATGAAGAATACAAGTACATACACAAATACTGCAGTAGTCATTTAGCAACCACAATTGGGACAATTTAACTCAAACATTAAATAAAGCAATTGCTAAGTGAAAACACAACTTAACTTTAACATTGTACGCCACACAGAGTTACCCTGTGGTAACTTGGGTGACCAATAAATTTAATAAATAAATAAATTGTGAGTATGATTTCGCTTTAGCTGT
>JAEANM010024987.1:0-11032 GCA_017656035.1 Myanophis thanlyinensis | reverse complement strand
AGGCAGGAAGGCATGGAAAATAAAAAGAGAATTTCAGAGAAATCTCCTTGCATGGAAGCTTTACATTGCTGGCACACTAAAGAGCCCGTGATTTAAGACAGTTTGAGATGTCCATTAGCTGTAGCAATGAATTCAAATACTAAGAAGCTCAGCCATAAATCCACCATCACATAAAGATTAACCACCACTACTAATACTTCTGTTTGTCTAATATTAGCAGCTCCTTCTTAACCAGAAACAGAACTCTCAGCTTGGACACATGTTTATATGTATTTTTTTTTAAAAAAAGATATAATTCTAAGAAGTGTGAAGAGAAAAAAAAGTTCTTGAAAAATGTGAAGTTAGGAAATGAATATCTGAAATTATGAAGAAAAACAACAATAAAAAGGGACTACGTGAAACACTTTGGCTCCTTGGTTTGAAATAGACTTGTTTAGTATTTTTTTCCTGGAATAAAATTTGTTATTTTTCATAATGGTCTGTTCTTCATAAAATCCATATTTTCAGCTTGCATAAGAAAATGACTTACATAAAAAGGTTTTGGACTCCTACAACTATGGGGATACAGTTCCCTTTATTTGAAACCCAAGAAAAACAAAATAAAGGAACATTTTGAAAACGATTTTTTGCAATGCTACACAACTTTGATGGCAGAATGTACCTCAAGAAACCAAACAACTCACAACAGAAGGAAGCATATTATTTAAAGAAGCCAAAAAAGAAGCTTGAATCCCTGCACGGAGGGGAACCAAGAAACTACTGTCAAGTCTAAAAGGACATTTTGGACTACTACACCATAAAAACCTAGCCAAAATACACCGCTCTGTCTTTTTACAAAGTTAACTGTTATTTTGCTCCTGTTGTATTTGACCAAATAAATCCATCCCTCAACAAGATGGGATAGCAAGCTGAGCTTTCAAAATGGTTTGGATCAGGTGAGAAGAAATCACAACTTTAGGGAAATGGAACTTAGAAAAGTGGCATCCAGATGAAATCCACTCTTTCAGTCCTCTGTTACTGGACATAGTGAAGTGGAATGTGGTCTGGGGTCTCAAAAAGGAAGGGTCTTTTTCCAGAGGTGTGAACAGTGGACAGTGAAGTTTGGAATATCTGATGGGCAGTAACAGAGCAAGGACAGACCCTCCCCAGTAATTCACAGAGCACTATAGTTGTTGTGAATAATTGCTTTAATCTGGCAATGTTCTGTATGTCAAGTCAAGTCAGTTTTATTGTCATTTCAACAATATACAGTACAGTACACAGTGAAAGGAAACAACATTTCCCCAGGACCAAGGTATATGTCTGCTACATCAGACAAGATAGATAAAAAAGAAAAAGAGCAGGACACAGAACTACACATAGCTCTAAATCTAAGAACTTAGAAGGGGGAAGCTAAATATACAATAATTTATGGTTCCAGTTTCTTTGTGTTGAGGAGTCTGATGGCTTGTGGAAAGAAACTGTTACACAGTCTGTTTGTGGGGGCCCGAATGTTTCAGTACCTTTTTCCAGATGGCAGGAGAGTAAAGAGAGTGTATGAGGGGTGTGTGTGGCCAGCCACAATGTTCCTGGCTTTACATATGCAGCGTGTGGTATAAATGTCCATGACAGAGGGAAGAACAACCCCAATGATCTTCTCTGCCGCACTCACTATTCTCTGTAGGGTCTTGAGATCCGAAACGGTGCAATTCCCAAACCAGATGGTGATGCAGCTGCTCAGTGTGCTCTTGGTGGTCCCTCTGTAGAAGGTTGTGAGGATGTGTGGTGGAATCTATGCCTTCCTCAGTTGCCTTAGAAAGTAAAGACGCTGCTGGGCCTTCCTTGTTATGGAACTGGTGTTGAGGGACCAGGTGAGATTCTCCGCAAAATGAACACCAAGGAATTTGGTGCTCTCTACGACCTCCACGGAGGAGCCACTGATGTTCAGCGGGAGGTAAACAGCAGGAACTACTCAGAAGTAACTATACATATTATTCTTGGTTCTGGATACATATCCTCCAATATAAAGATAATCTCTGCATTTTTACTTAGGAGGTGTCACCCCCCAGCTTAATGTTCTTGAATCTGTTGAGATGTCAACTATAAATACACCAACTTCTGATCTTGAGTCACATTGGTAAGCGGAACACCACTCCTTGTTCTGTTTCAGGAAGCAACTTCCTAGAGGACTTGCTCCTCTCTCTTTTTTTTCCTGAATTGCTACGTTAACTTGGCTTTTGGCTCACATTTTGGCGCTTCCAGCGTTCTGTATTTAACTTATTGGAAGCTGCCTGAATGACAATGCTATTGCTCTGACCTTCAAACATGGCCACAGAGATTTCAGCCTAGTTGAAAGAGAAGATTTAGTTTGTGCTTTGTAGCTCCTTTAGTTATTCATTTTGAATTTGATGGATGGAGTAGGTTGCCAACATGGATATATAAACCACAAAATGTGTGTGTTTTACAAAGGAGAAAAATATGGTTGTGGTTTCTTCATTCAGACCCAGGGAGATATTCCCTAATTCAAGGCTGAACAGGGATCAAAAGTTATTTTGCCTCCCACAAAAGGCATTTTTAAAGCACAGCATCAGAGATTCTTCTAAAATTTGATTGTTCATCATGAGCCACGGTGGCGCAGTGGTCAGAGTGCAGTACTGCAGGCTACTTTTGCTGACTGCTGGCTGCCTGTAGTTTGGCAGTTCAAACCTCAGCAGGCTCAAGGTGGACTCAGCCTTCCATCCTTCTGAGGTGGGTAAAATGAGGACCCAGATTGTTGGGGGCAATAGACTGACTCTGTAAACCGCTTAGTAAAGCACTGTGAAGTAATATATAAGTTTAAGTGCTATTGCTATTGTGTATTTTGACCTCCAGGAAGCACACCTGTATGCCAGTTTCACGAGATGCTCATAGGGCAAAGATAAAGATTACTAACTAACTAACTAACTAACTAACTAACTAACAGAAAAGGCCTACTGTATTGGGTTAACTTCTCCAAACAAATAACTACCTTGTTTCATGTACATCTTCTTGTACCTAATTCATTAGATGTCCACCTAGTTGTTGAATCCTTAATCCTGGAAGTTAAGAGGGCTGCGTGAAATGAAACAATGAGTCTCAAAGTTGCCCGGTGTAGACAGTAGGAAGGGTGAAAACAAGATCTTTCTTGAAGACCAGCTGTTCTGCCAATTCAGAGGGGAAAGAAAAAAAGAAGAAGAAGGAAGAGATTGCAGCACAGTCATAAGTCACTGCATTGAGGACCTCCACATTTCATCGGTTTCTGTTTCCAGCGTTCGCCCACCATAACGTAGATCAAGGGCTGTGCTATTATCAAGGCTACACATGTGGTATTTTCTAACAGAAACAAGTGGTTAACCAATAGGAATCCCCAGAAGGTGGGCCCCCAAAGGCAGGCCTGCTGCTTTCAAGGAACCCACAAACTGAAAGTAACACCAAATAAACCCACCCAAGACAAAGCAAACAGCCTGTCTCAGTAGGCAACAAAATAGAAATGAAGACGACAGTTCTCAAAAAGGGGGAAATACACAAGTTGTGCTATATTTGTTCATACAGAGCTCTTTCTTTGCCCTTGGGAACTTGGTGACCTCTCTCTCAGGACCGAATGACCCATGTTCAAATATATCCACCAGCATTTTTTTTGAGGTCAAAATGAAGAGGGGTGGCTGTGTCTTTGGTTTGTGAATTCCTTTGCAATTCTGTTCATAGTTGTCCCCTCACTGATTTCCACCTCTTAAAATCTCATTTTGGGTTTAGCTCCTCAATCAATAGCTTCTTATTCAGTCTGAGTTAGAGCAGGGCGTTTTCTGAAGCCCCAAATCGGATTTGAAACCAAGTCTTCCAGTTGGTGGACATTCTTCAACTACTGGTTGAAATAAAAGGGCAGTGAATCTTTTGCAACAACACTGAGATGTGGGGGGGAAGGGTTGGACTAGAAGACCTCCATGGTCCCTTCCAACTCTGTTATTCTGTTACATAGTCAGTCTAATCCTACATTTAGTCTTGTCTGGTCCACCCAAGAGTGAGTACATTGATATATCTCCCTGGATTATATAATAAAACAAAGCAAAAAAAAACCCAACAACAACATAAAATGCCCCTTTTGGGGAAATGATGGGAAAAGATTTAGAAAATCACTAAGTTTTGTTTCCAGTTCTAAAGAGAAAGTGCAGTGATTTATTAAATCTGGATATCTATTTCTCTATCACAATTAGCACCAATTGTTTATATTCACAGCTTGCTATGAATAGAGGGGAAATCATATTTTTTATCGTATAAGCAAAATATATCTTCGTTTCCTTTTACTTTTTTATAAAAACACTAGTAAAATTGCAGCACTTATTCCTTAATATTAAATTACTATAAAAGTTTCCTTCATATTGTCTTCTCCATGCGCATTAGTTTGACTCCTTGTTAAACGAGTTATCATTATGGGCACTAGCAATTATCCTGTTTCTTATCATCTGCTTTTGCCTGTATTTCAAATCTCATTGACATATTCCAGGCAACATCATGAAGAAAAAGAAACTCTTATAAAATTACTCATAACTGATATAGCTCAAATCTCTCTCTCTCTTTCTCTCTCTCTCTCTTAAAAAAATCACAATTCTGGAGAAAACGTCCCCTTGGAGATCTTCTAGTCCAACCTGGTACCCAAGGCAGGAGGTCCTTACATTATCCTGGATAAATGGTTCTCCAATCTTTTCTTGAAAATCTCCAGAGATGGAGCCAACAGGCAAGCTGTTCCATTTATTTTGGTTCACAGTATCAGGAAATTGCTTCTTATTTTCAGGTTAGATCTCCCTCTGAGAAGCTTCAACCCATCACTTCTGTTCTGTCCTCAAGTACTATGGAGAATTAAAGCAACCTATTCCCTCTATAGTATTGGAAGATCTAGCAGGGAGAGGGAAGAACTAGGACTGACCCATCTGTGCAACTTTTATCCCGCTAAAGACCAACCCCGTAAGACAACGTGTTTTTTTAAAATGCCATTCACAAATTAATTGAGACTATAGGGCTGAGCCATTGGCAAGTCTCAGGGGCGAGCTGGAAATGTAGTTTGAGAGGATGATACAAAAATGGGAAAGTAGGAATTGAGTTGCAGGGATGTGAGCCGAGGGACGAGGTAGAATAACAGTTCATAGCAAAGTGTTTGGAACATGGATGATGGCGCAGAGGTGCTGTTGAAATCAATGAGATGAAAAGCCAAAGAAAGAATAAAACCATCAGGGGCTTCTTTGAAACAGCCTGGTATAATAAACCCAATCCTTCTCAACTTAGCTTTTCAGCACCAGGCAGAAGTGATTACGTTGATGCAATTCAGACGTAGTTCTACTTAGAATAGGCCCGGTTTGGAAACTCTGTGATGCTCTTCCAAGATAAATTCGAAATGTATATTTCTGGCCAGAAGATCCCTTTGATTTCCCTTCCCCATCCTTTCACCAACTGCCCTAACGTTTTCCTATCTGCTAGTGGTTGCTTAATGGGTTTTTTTTTAGACCTTAAATTACATTTCTTACATTGCTTTTAACAGCTTTGGAATTTCCTTTAACCGAGTATGACATATCCAAAGGGTGAATTAATAACATCAAATTCCACTGATTTTAGTGAGCCAAGAATCAGGAGAAACAAGACTTGAGTTGACCCACAGTGCTTCAAAAGTTTCAAAAGTAATCGGAATGTATTAGAAACGAAAGACTTTGGTGTTGAAAAGGAGAACTAAATGAAACCATAGACCAGGAATGGAATTTGGAATGAAAAAAACACTCCACTAAAATGGCTCTTAATTCATCATGCAGTAGGTGAATCAACCCCATTCCAACCTGTTCTACCTAACAATGGTGCTCATTCTCTACGTTTAGGTCTTATTGTAGCCAAAATAATACAGGTAATCCTTGACGTAGGACCATCATTGAGACTAGAATTTTAATTGCTAAATGGTGTGATCGTTAAGGAAGTCATCATGTCACCAGACCCAATTTTACAATCATTTTTACCATAATAATTATCCAAAATTCAGCTTCACCAATTGACTTTGCAAAGGCAGTTGGGAAGAACACAAATCAAGATGCTGTAACCGTTGCAACTGTGAGCCGGTTACCAAGCGCCCAAATTGCAAACCACACTTCCTTCCAACACTGATGATATTACCTAGCTGGGTAATGAAACGTCTGTAACAAAACCACCAAGATTCAGAGGACACCAAGGACCCCACAGCTAGAAAAAGAATGACTTGGTGGAATTCTGAACAGGAACATCTCTCACAGAAGAAATGTTGCAGCCTCTGTTTTTGATCAGTAGCTATAAAGGTGTGTCAACTGTCAAATCATTGTAAAGGACAGACACTCTTATCAGCCCAAGGAAACAGGCAATGGCAAACCACCTCTAAAAAAAACCCTTGCCAATCAAACTGCAGGGACTATTCTAGCTAGTTGACTAGGGTGACCATATTTTGATTTCAAAAAAAGAGGATGAGGGCTAGCCGGCTGATAGAACGACGGAGATTGGTGAGAGGATCAGCCATCCATAACCACTGAGGTTATGGCATAGGGTGCCGTGCAATCACCCATAGACAGAATCGCAGACTATGTGCCTCACAAAGCATCATGGGTTGAAGCAAATGCAAATTAGGCTCATTTGCATTTGCTTCAACCCATGATGCTTTGCGAGGCGCAAAGTCTGCGATTCTGCCGCGATGGATGCACCGTTTGGCTTCGTGCGAAAGTCCCGGTTGTGAGACCGGCAGGAATGCTCGGAAAAGTATTTCCATTAACCCAGAGACACGTGTCTATGGGTGATCGCACGGCACGCCATAACCTCAGTATCCAGCACCGCCATAGGGATGAATGTCAATTTGGGGGGCTTGGAACGGATTAGGCATTTATAAGGTAAAATGCGTCTCTACTTACAAATTTTTCAAGTTACGAAATGGCTTCTGGAATGAATTAATTTTGTAAGTAGAGGTACCACTGTATTGTGTGCAAAGCGCTGGTCAATTTACGTACACGCATAATGGTCCTATGAAAAGGAGTGAACACTGGACATTTTCGTGAATTTATAAAACCCACCCAGACGCCCCGGACTGGACATAAAAAGTGGACATGTCCCGGCAAAAGAGGACACTTGGTCACCCTAGGATAAATGTTGTTATTGCAAGAAAGCTATTGAAATGAAATATTTCTTTCCAGCCAAAAAAGCCAATGCAATCCTAAATTGCATTAACAGAGGGATACAACCAAGATCAAGTGAGTTACTAATACCACTCTATGAAGCCTTAGTAAGACCACACCAAGAGTATTGCATCCAGTTTTGGTCACCATACTATAAAAAAAGATGTTGAGATTCTAGAAATAGTGCAGAGAAGAGCAATCAAGATGATTAGGGGACTGGAGGCTAAAACATATGAAGAACAGTTACAGGAACTGGATATGGCTAATCTAGTGAAGAGAAGGACCAGGGGAGACATGATGGCAGTCTTCCAATATTTGAGGGACTGCCACAGAGAGGAGGGGGTCAAGTTATTTTCCAAGGCACCTGAAGGCCAGACAAGGCATAATGGATGGAAACTGATTCAGGAGAGATTCAACCTGGAAATAAGGAGAAGTTTTTTGACAGTGAGAATAAACAACAAATGGGAAAGCTTGCCTTCAGAAGTTGTGTGAGCTTCATCACTGAAGCTGATGAAGAGACTGGACTGCCATCTGTCAGAAATGGTGTAAGGTCTCCTGCTTGGACTAGATGACCTACAAGGTCCCTTCCAACTCTGTTAATCTGCTAACTTCCCTGCCTCCAAAGACTCTCATAGCCTCCACATTTGACACTGTAAAATTTTACTTTCCCTCATTTACAATTTCCCCACTGTACTGCCCAAGTTTTCGTGCCCCTAAAATATAGGATTCTGATTGTACGCTGCTAGGGGATAATATTTGCATGGAAGATTGCCAACCCTTCTAATTTCAATTTTAACATTTCGCTCTCAGATATTAAATAACAGCTGCGAAAAAGTGGGTTTCTTAATTTAAATTAATTTAAGTTCGGTTGAAAATATTTACAGTCCTGCCCAAAATCAGCTACAGCAAAGAAAATCCTGACTTGCAACCTTCTTCCTCTGGATTTCTCTTTTGCATTTGCTTTTTTATAAGAGCAAAAATGAATAATGAGAGGCAAGGGAAATGAGAGCTTCTCTTTATTATTTAATTGCTTTTGGAAACAAATGTCATCTTTGGCTGTTGAGTGGTGGGGGTGGGGAAGGCAACTGCTAATGGCAATGCAACCTTTTGCAGAGAAGATTTGCTATTTAAATAATATTTGTACTCTTATGGAAATGCCATCAGTCTTTAGTCAGTGGTGGAATTCAATTTTTTTTACTACCGGTTCTGTGGGCGTGGCTTGGTGGGTGTGGCTGGGGGGGGTTCATGTGACTGGGTGGGCAGTTTCTGTAAGCAGGGCAATAAAGATCAGGCTAGAAACAACACCAGGATGTTTCTTTCCTGCCTTCCTTACAGGATTAACCCTGCAAAGTGGGGAAAAACCAAAAGGAGATTTCTTCTAACAACCGGTTCTCTGAACCGCTCAGAAAATTTACTACCGGTTCTAGCAAACCTGCTAGAATCGGCTGAATTTCACCTCTGTCTTTAGTCTACGTGAAGTACTATGGTTCAAAACTCGCTTGGTATCATACTACCGATGCTTCTAAATTCTCAGCCTGCCTCTCAGAGACCCATGATGCAATTCTGTAGGGGCAGTTAAGCAGGTCTGATCATATTAAAAGCTGAGATATACAGAGCGATCTTTTTTTTTTTAATTATTATTATTAAAGGAGAACTATTCCTGTCAATCTTATTTGAACTGCAGAAGTGCACATGACTTCTAAATAGCAGAAAAGAATTATTGTTTCTGTTCTGCCAGCTAGTGCAGCCTCCTCAACCTTTTGGGCACCAGGGACTAATTCCATGGAGAGAGATTTTTCCATGGATCAGAGAGTCTGGTTTCATGTGCTGCCTACATCCCACAGACAGGGCTTCACTTGTTTGTGCAGCCCAGTTTCTGGCATGCCGTGGAGTGGTGCCAGTTGGGGACTCCTGATCTAGTGGCCATCTGGATTCTTTTCAATTCATATATGGCCCTGGTAATATTTATTTTAGTTATGAATGCTTATGGCCACTTTTTCTTATAGGATGATTGTATAGATAGAAGAAGGGCTCAATGGCTCAGTGGTTAAAGACATTGGGCTTACTGGCTGGACAGTCAACAGTCCAGGTTCGAGACCCCAGAGTCGCTCAATGGGATGAGCTCCCGTTCTTGCCTCAGCTCCTGCACACTTAGCAGTTTGAAACCATGCAAATGCACGTAGATAAATAGGTACCACTTTGGTGGGAAGGTAACAGTGTTTTGTGCTCCTTTGGTGTATAACCATGCTGGCCACAAGACCACTGAAATGTCTTCAGATAATGCTCCCTTCACTAAGAAACAAATGAGTATCATTCCCTAGAGTCACACATGACTGGACAAGGGAAACATTTACCTTTACAGGTAGAAGTTAAGGTTCATGCCAAATCAAATTTAATGGTGTTAGATTAATCATTTTTATTGCTTTCTCATCTATGATATTCTATCTTTCTCACCTCTTCTTTTATAGCTGCAACTGGCCATTAATATGAGTTAGTTGCCAAGTACCCCAAATACAGTAATGCAGTCACTATAATCCAGTGTACACAGATATTGGAACTCAGGAACCAAACTGTAAGTAGTTTTTTTTCTGGGGCAGGGTCTGTCATAACTTTGGATGGTCACTGAGCAACCAGTAATACCGAGACTTGCCCTTATTGCAAATTGCTACATGCATGTGTTTAAAGGAAATGATCTAGCCTTTTATGTGGGGGACGTGATGGTCTAGTGGTTAAGATGCTGGGCTTGTTGACCAAAAGGTTAGCAGTTCAAGACCCAAGTACCCATATGATGGGATAAGCTCCTGTTCTTGTCCCAGCTCCTGCCTATCTAACAGTTCAAAAGCATGCAAATGCAAGTAGATAAATAGGTACCCCTTAAGTGGGAAGGTAACAGTGCTCTGTGCTGTTGTTAAGACTCTAGAAAGAGTGCAGAGAAGAGCAAGCAAGATGATTAGGGGACTGGAGGCTAAAACACATGATGAACGGTTGCAGGAACTGGGCATGGTTTCTCTAGTGAAGAGAAGGACCAGGGGAGACATGACAGCAGTCTTCCAATATTTGAAGGGCTGCCACAGACAAGAGAGGGGGGGGGGTGTCAAGCAATTTTCCTTGGAACAATGGAACAATGGATGGAAACTGATCAAGGAGAGATTCAATCTGGATATAAGGAAGAATTTTCTGACAGTGAAAATAATCAACCCGTGGAACAGAAGTTGCCTTCAGAAAGTTGTGGGAGCTTCATCCCTGGAAGCTTTTAAGAGGAAACTGGACTGCCATCTGTTAGAAATGGTATAGGGTCTCCTGCTTGGTGTAGGTGGGGGTTGGACTAGATGACCTACAAGGTCCCTTCCAACTCTATTAATCTGTTGCATTGCTCTGTGCTCCTTTCGTGTATAGTCATGCTGGCCACATGAACACAGAAGCATTTTCGGACAATGCTGGTTCCCTCAGTAGGAAAAGAGATAAGCAACATCCCTAGGGTTGGGCACAGTTGGACAGGGGAAACCTTTATATTTACCGTTTATCTTTTGTGTAGTAAGACAATACCAGTTCCCTTTCTAATACCTGCCCATGAACAATGTTCTCATAAGTAAAGGGGCCAATCCCAAGTTATATCATCTCCTAAATCAAATCAAATTTTATTCATCACATGCACAGTCATACATGGTATGAAATGCAGTGAAACGTGTATGCGACTGCTTGCAACCGTAGGTAGTAGGGCAAGAGAATAGCATAGACAGGGAGGGAGAATAAGTTAGGGAGTGGTTGAGAGAGGTAGATTGTAGGGATACATTATAGTCCTGGGTTTGTTGTGGTTTGGTTTAGGGTCCGTATTGCCTGTGGGAAGTAGCTCCTCCTTAGTCTCTCTG
>JAEANM010024986.1:0-11033 GCA_017656035.1 Myanophis thanlyinensis | reverse complement strand
CAACTCCCAGAATTCCTGAGCCAGTATGGCTGGCTCAGGAATTCTGGGAGTTGAAGTCCACGAGTCATGAAGGAGTCATAATTGCCCACCCCTGCGGTCTAGCTGAATATTGCAGTTGTAGCCAAAGGAAGAAACAACTGATGGGAGGAAGGCCACATCTCTCACCTTGAAGCAGACTTCTGATACTTGAGAGTATTTCTCACCTTTGTAGATGAGAAATAAAGCTTCCTTTTAATCCTTAGTCTCAAAATATCATTCACGCCCTTTCCAAATACTTTGCCACTACTGAATGGAATTGATAGAAGCGCTGACTTTGATTCTGAGTCCATGTTGCAGTGTCTCAATGAAACTTTTTCCCTAATGGCCACATTGATTACTGTGCCTCTGGCTGAAAAATGGATCTTAACCAGGTTAGTCTCCACAATGAATGAGACAGACCCAACTATGGGTCCCTATCTATGACCTCTCTGTGAGTGATAAGCAAGATTAAGTGTTTGGTTTATAATATAGAGGCCATAAACTAGATCAATGCTATAGCTCATCTGGTCTTGCAAAATCTCCATTTTGAGGTCCTCTTGATGAGATGTTCTCCCCATCCTTATTTACATTTATTTATATGTATTGATGTATTTATTTATCATACTTCCTAACCACCCATCCCCTTAAAAGTTGGCCCTGAGATCAGAGTTGCCACAGGGGACTTCACTGTGGGAGTGTTAGGAAAGTCTATGACCACCTATGGGAAGTTATGGAACATGCCTCCTTTTTTCATTTCACTTCCACCAGGAGACCTCCATCAGCCCATGAACTATGTCTGTTTTGCAGCCATCCCTGCAAAACAGGCACAGTTCATGGGCTGGTGGAGGTTTCCTGGTGGAAGTGAAATGAAAAAAGAAGGCATGTTAATGTACCATTGGATGCCTCTCTCCTCCCTCATTTCCAGTGTGAGGGAATTCCTCTGATTTAATCCACAGACAACAAGCTATTGAACATGAACTTGTTTGCCACGTAGTTTGTAATATTAAGCTTTTAAAGAAAACATGTAAATAAAGATGGCAAAGAGAGGACGTAAAAAGAGAATATGAAGAGATTCCTTGGTAGAGCTGAAGCAATGCTGGATCAAAACTAGGATGGAGCTATTCCCTTTCACAGGAAACAATATCAAAACTTCCAGGCCTGCCTCCAGGAAAAAGTGGGTAATATTAGCAATGGAATACTCCAACTTGACATCACAGGTAGTCCTTCACTTAAACCATACCTGGGACCAGAACGACCATTGGCAAGCAAAGTGGTCTTTAAATGAATCGTATCTGATTTTACAACTTTTTTGCCATAGAAGTTAAAATGAATCACCACAGTTGTTAAGTGAATCACAGGGTCATTAAGCAAATTCTTCATGATTTTAAATTATACACCTAGGAACTGCAGTGTGCCTTCAAAAATCTAATACTAGTACAAGTCTTTATCTTTAATAAGATGAAAATCAATCAAAGCTATGTATAAATTAAGCAGTAGTACAATAAAAGCATAGTTTTTCATTTGAGGGAAAGAGTGGTATTAGCATAATTAATCTTAATTGTTTGTACTGCTTTGAAGACAGTGAGGTTTGTCTGTTTAGTTCAAAGTTTGTTTCTTGCATCTGAAGATCAGTCTGGTGAATGGGAGTCCATAAAGTTGCTATCTTATGTACAAGACTCCCTTAATGGATCTGAAAAAGGCTCCCTAAGGTTGTGCCCTTAGGAATCATTGATAACGTAGTATTTACAGAGTTAAAATAATTTTGTGAATCTGATTTGGTGGTTATGAAATGGAGAATACAGACATTTAAATCTGCTTAGCTCAAGAGACTCTGATATTAACATAGGATAACAAAATCTGTTTCAAAATTGTAAAGTTGCAAAGTTGGAGGGGGTATATGGGCCATCTCTATTCTTCCATTCAGCATGCTAATTGAAATTAAAGCATTCTCACTAAATATCTGGCCAATTTTTGCTTAAAATTGTTCTCTAAATGAGAACTCACTGCCTACCTTAGTTTTCCCATTCTTTAGCTTCATTCCTTTTTAAGTCAGTGCTATTAATTATCTTCATATAATAATAACAAACCAAACATGCAATCTGGATAAATTTTGGCTATTAACTAAAATCCTAGTAACTTTCAATGTGGGCATTGTGGAATGAACTGCAACCCAGCACTTAAAATAGAGAAGTGTAACACTTGCTACAATGCTCTCTTTACAAGAGAGAACAAAAATAGGGAATTAATTAATCCATTGTCTTTCATAAAAGTTTCTTGTTGTTCAAAGTAACTTTAAAAAAGAAAGGAGGAAGGCTTCAAGCAGAAATTCAGATAGGTTACAGGGCAGATGAAATGTTTAGACAGAGGAGTAATGAATGAGAAATATTTCCAACAAGGAAGCAGAACGAGGGACCAACATCTGCCCTGAAAAGTCTGTATCTACCTGCTCAATTAAATAGCAAATCATAGCACTAATTGGTCATAACATGTTTTAAATGAACTCTATCTTATTCAGTCTTTATCCTGCCTATCTTCATGTGATTTTAGGTCACCCTTCAACAACTGGATACTTTCAAAATACTATCAGACTACAAGTCCCAGAAATCTGTTTAATTGGAAAGTGTTCAGCTTTGGACAGTCCAGCAAACTTTATAGTACATCAGCTGCATGTGGCAATGCCACATTCTTTTAATTTGACTGCATTTGTTATTTCTTTTTAAAAAGTATCTAGACGGAATGCTCCTTGGAATGTTTTTTTTTTCTGTGTTGAAATGTCTATTAGCATAAATTGGGGTGGGCAACCTGTTTCTTTCCAAATCATCCAGTGTTATAATTTTCAGCATCTCTCATCCTGGACCAGGAATACTAAAGCTGTAGTTTAGCAGCATCAGAAGATATATAGAGGGTGCACCATTTTTTAAAAAATTCTCCAGTTGCTGAATTCCAGATGAATTTAAGCTGGGTAACAAAAAGTTAACTCAGCAAGATTACAAACATCCAATACAAAGATTACCAATTACAATGGATTTGAAAATTGCTCCAGAAACTACCTTAGAATTGACTTCCTTTTAACAGCCATGCTGAAGATTACAATAAGTATACTTCCTACATAATATATTTAGAGAGCAAGAAGCTTTACATTTGAATCACTATAGCATTTCAATAAAACAACATGGCTCAACACCTGTACTAAATATAAAAGTTCTTATAGTGACAAAAACTACTTACGTGTTATTGAGGATTTGGAGGCGTTCTCCTTTTTTGAAAGAAAGATCTGATTCTGTCCGTGATTCATAATCATAGAGGGCCACAAATGTTGTGACTCCACCTGGAACAACATATATTCACACAATAAACACTAGTCCACAGGAAATTAATCAGCATTGTTACTGCATTATGGAAAGATATGTGGTGAATCTTTTTTGAAAGTATCTCTATACATTGAGCTCTACCTCCTGTACAGGAACCATTTCTGTGTATTTGATTATCCTCCTTTTCGAGATATAAAATGAACAGATATTGATGAGCAAATGGAATATTCTCTTTCTCCTTCTAATGTGGTCATTATTAATAAGAATTTTTGGAAGTGGCTTAAATACTGTAATTCTAATATCTTCACAATTTTATATTATAGAATCATAAGACTGGAAATGACTTCAAAGGTCTTCTAGACCAACTCCTTATCCAGGGCAAGACCATCCAGACAAATGACTGTCTAACCTTGGCTTGACAAACTCTAGTAATGGAGCAACTTCAACTCTGGGAGATGATTTTAACAGCTCTCCTGGTCAGGAAAATGCTCCTTATTTTGAGTTTGGAACTTCGTATCATTGGACATGCAAAATAATAGCTTCTGCAAGCACAAAAATGTAAAAATGTGGTTGACTATATTCACGCACAGCACACTGAATGAAGAGATTGGCCTCCTAAAGATATTAAATCAGTATCTTCGCTACCTAATATCTCAGTGAACTGTGCTAATGCAGTCATTATGAAATACATATCCAGGCTCTGTGCATAATTTATAATTTACTATTCCATGAAAGCTTAGAAACTGGGTTAATTGAAGAAACCATGGGGAAGCCTTGAAAGGGCACTTCACTTTAATTCAGCCATCAACAAAGAAACCCTTTGATGCCGTCCCACAAAATGAACATCTTTCTTCTTCTAGACACTACAGTAGATCCAGTGCACTATATCAAAACAGCCACTTCACTGGTTTCAATTGTCCTCTGCTCATGCTGGCATCTGCACAGAAGACATTTCCACCAAAACAAACAAGGCTGGGCAAAGAGAAGGGGTTTGCCACAACATTTCAGTTGGAGGCTCTGAGGAAGCCATCTTGCTTCCCCCCACCCCATGATGTAAACTTGCTTTACATGATGTAACCCAACCACAAACTATGTTGGCTTGCCCAGCCCTAATAAGCAAATCATGTGAACTTTTGATCACTGCATCCTCTTAACCCTAACCCTCAGTTTTAGACATAAAAGAAGTATATGCCAGATGACCAAAATAATTCTCGATGAAAAGTTCCGCCTGTGACAGAAAACATACTGACCAGATAAAGCGCCACAGCGCTGAGGAGAAGTGACCATATCTGATGTATTTGATCCCCCAAAGAGCTTTGGTTCTGTAGCTGTATTTCCAAATAACCGACTAGGGGTACGATGAGTTTCTGGGACGGTGGTCTTGCTGGGAGTTTGAGAGGTAGAGCAGCTGCCATGTATATTCTCTGTGGAGTCCAAACTGCGTCTCCGTTGGCTAGGGTCTTTGGGTTTGCTTTTACTGCTCCCCATGGTCCAAGCTGCAAGACAAGAAGACAGCAAAGGCAGTATTATATATTTTTGCTATGGATGGTAGGCTCTTTGAATCTGGAAGACACAACAGGTTTTTTGACTGTTTGGATGGCCAGTTTCAAAAATTAAGCAATTAAGGATGAAGTGGCTGCTTTAAAAGAAACTCTGTTCTGGCAATTATTTGTTCAGCGCAATCTGAATAGACGTGGGAAAACTTTTATTCTGGTTACTGTCTATAGCTTTAGACATATTACTGAGCCTTAAAACACAAAAGCAGAAGCTACCTCTGTTATTCCATGAATAGATCCTTACAAATGCTTACTGAAATAATCAGGTTCTCCTTAATTTTCTAGGCTTTAGTTTCAGCTCCAATAGTAAAGAAAAGGGTTTCATGGACAAGAAGAAGGAACTTAAATCTTCTTTTGGATTTTCAAAACTTGGCCAGCATAATCATACGGTCCATTTAGCTTCATAATCTATATATGCCCTAAAGCTCAACTGCTCTGGATAAAAGCTTAAAGTAGGTTCAGGTTTAGGCCTGACTGAGCATATTATTCAAAGCATCTTTCCCAAAGGGTTGCTGGTCTCCTATACATTTGCCTATGTAGTACTGTAACAAGCGGTAAATTTGACCTCTTCCTGGCATGATTTCAAGGACTTTGGTTCAAATATACACAGTAACAAAAAGAACAGTGTAGGAATCACATCAGTTCCAGCAAAGAATAAAAGACAATAATTATGCCTCCATCCTAAGGTAGCAGCAAATTAAATCAAACATTATCCCAAACCACATCATAATATCTAAGGCTACAAATCAAACAAGATACAGTATATATGGCTTGTTCAATAAACCAATTAGTTTGCTTCTCACATTATATTCCAACCATGCAATCTGCAATTTGCAAATGATTATATATAGGTTCAATCATCATGAGCTTAGCATGATGATTGAATCTATATATAATCATTTGCAAATTGCACGGTTGGAATATAATGTGAGAAGCAAACCAATTGGTTTACTGAGCAAACCATGGTTAAATAAACAATGACATAAAACAAAATATGCATTCAGTCATGCACTTGATTAACAAAGATAATAAAAACAACATGCAATCTACACCCCATTATTTCAACATGGTTTTTGTGGAGGAAATTTCATATGGAAGAGACATTGTACACCAGGATACTTTAATTCTTTTATTAAGAGACTGCTCCCCAATCACAGAAGACTCTCCATTCTAACAACTGCCCTAAACATATGTTGTGTATTTCTGATCCTATTTTTCTATCTTTTTGTATTGGCTAAGTATGCACAACACACTTAACTAGGGCATTGAAATTTCTAGATTTACATAATACATTGAATCATTGCCTAATCAAAGTTCTGGGTTTGCACATCAGGCTAAGCCACACACATAATAAGATTCAAGGTAAACAAGCTTAGTTATAGTATACTGAAGAATTAAACCACTGTTGTTTTTTGCTGATCTAATTAAAAATGGTTCTGTGGATGCAGCCATTCTAGCTTCCTTATATGTTCCAAGATATATGCTTTAAAAGCAACTTTAAACATTCATCTTCCCTTTGCTTAATGACCTTGCAATTGATTTTACACCTGGTTTGCTGGTGATGTGAATCAAACATGAATGTTTGACTGGAGAGAAGGATTCCTCTTCTCCTTTTGCTTGCCTGTTTTTAAACAAAGTGAGATGAAGTGCTTTTGGAAGTAGCCTGCTATCTCAAAGGCTGGCTTCTGACTGATCTGACATGGCATAATAATGGAGCCTTTCCTGCAGCTGATTTACTAATGGGGACAAGTCCAAACTGGTAGTCTTCAGAGAGAAGAGCTGCAAAAGGACAAGATGATTGTTGCAATGAGTTAGCTGTTTTCTGTCCTGATAGTAAAGGCCCTCAGTATTAACTCTTTATTAAAAAAAATGGCCAGTATTGTATTATTTTAACTGCCTTTACAAGCAAGCAATAATGGGATTTGTTTAGTAAATCTACTCATTGTTGAAGGAATCAATAGCATGGCATCACATTTTACCTCCAGCTAAATATTAAGAGAAACTAAATGGCTCCATTCTGCATTTTCTGTGGTGAATCCCTAGTTTTGATAAGGCATGAATGTGTCCCCAATGCACTTGATGAATTCCTGAAAGGATGGAATGTTTTGCAAAATGAACCCTCTTGTGTAATTTCATTCAAATAAAAAGGCTGAACCAAGCTGGCATAAACCAAGCTTCACCTTTATAATGGAATATTATAGAATAATAAAGAGCATTGGTTTAACTCCTAGAAAAGAATCAAAAATAATGAGAAACATTGGTTTAACTTCTAGAAAATTTCCAATTTATTGGTTAGATTTAGGACATCAGTGAGCATTATCAGTAGTTAGATCAAGCAACTCTTTTGCCCCAAAAGCTGGCTTCCATTCAACTCCCACATTCTAAAAAAATGAGAATTGCTCAGACAAGGAGCAAACAAATAAATATGAAGTTCTGTACTTCAGATGACTGAAAAGAACTGTAATCCTTTCATCCCCATCCCTGTTGCCATTCTGTCAGAACTAATCCTTTCATCCTCCCCACATGCAGTCAGAACTGATGAAGCTTCTTGGACGAGAAGCTAAATGTCTTCAAGGAAAAAAATCCAGTTGCCTTTTGAAAAAGCATCTTTTAGACTGGGGGTCTCCAACCGTGGCACGTTTTAAGATTTGTGGACTTCAACTCCCAGAATTCTTAAGCCAGCAAAGCTGGCTGAGGAATTCTGAGAGTTTATTTATTTATTTATTTGATTTCTAAACCGCCTCCCTCCCGAAGGACTCGAGACGGTGTACAGCTTTGTAAAAACACAGATATATAACAATTTAAAACAAAATTAAATTTTAAATAAGTGCGGTGGCTGATGCATTAAATTAAAACCAATTAAAATGGTCCGATCCAGAAAGTTGAAGTCCAAAGTGAGCGCCCCGATCCAGAGAGTTGAAGTCCACAAGTCTTAAAGTTGCTAAGGTTGGAGATCCCTGGTTTAGATAATCATGACCTGAATGTCAGAGAATCTCCCTTGCTATAAATGAAGGATTGCAATCAAAGTCTGATTATGACAGTTACTGTATGTCTTACCCATGGCAAGTAGGGCAAGACAGATTTTTCAGTGGCCTTCAGAATCAAGCAAATTTGTATCTATGGCTGCATTTATTTTTTCCTGTGCCTCTTAGTCCCAAACCTCTAATCATTTACTTCTTGGAGTTGTTGTAAAGTTTGCTTCCAACCCTCCTCAAGTTATTTTTAGCACTTACATCCTTTCGTTAGTTGTGCACTTTGCCATTCAAGTGATACTTGAACTGTTCTAAAGTTGCGAAGGTATTTTAAACACAATGAAACTGAGCAAACCTCTGTTTAAAGCAATATACAAATTACGCAAGTGAAAAGGAACACTTCATGCAGGATCCAATCTGGGTCGGTCACCAGGACCAGAGGTTTAGTCTTTGAGCTTTTAAACTCATGCTGAAGCACATTTCCACAGGCAATATGAACACTAAACCAGAAACCACAAGAACATTCAGAACTATCACAAAACCATGATTCTACTTCACTCCCCATTTCCCAACTTATTCCTACCCTACCGTCCCATTTTGCCTAACTTACTTGTGGTTGTGTAAGCATTTCACTGCATATCGTACCATGTATGACTGTGTATGTGACCAATATAATTTGAATTTGAATTTTCAGGGAACTTTTCTCTCACCAAAATGTATGCTTTGGGCTATTCTGTGCATAGTGTTTATGTGCTGCCTGGTTGTGTGTGGATTTTTTAGTTTTTGATCAGAGTATTGATGGCCAAATATTAAATTGTTTTTTCCTTGTTCTACCAAATCCTTTGCTCCTAAGTACCGATAAGCTGGTGGTAAATCAGCACTCCTGTTGACTGATGAGGGGCCTGCTTCCCAGACTTCAATCATTTCCCTGGCTATTTTTGTACCTTCTCGGGCAACAATCTTAATAGCTGCTAAACTGAATGTTTGTCCTTGTTCATTGCAATGTGAGGCTACCAATGAGTTCTTGTCTGACCACTCACTTGTATTCTTGCAACCTAGTGGTTAGCTTCCTCCCCATCTGTCCTACATAGTCACAGGGGCAATCGATGTAGATTCCAAAAACCCAGATTAGATCCTCAACATTATCTTGGGACATGTATATTTGCCTTCATTCGGAACAATTCATCCCTAATGCTATTACAGTATAAGATATATCCAATATTTCATAACAGATTATCCCTTCTATCTACCTTCCATCAATAACAGCATCTATGAATGTTTATGTATATGTAAGGTATACTTATATGTATATGTATATACTATGTGTGCGTGTGTGTGAATAATAGAAGAGTTCCCAATTTTTGACTATGAAAATACAGTAGGATTATAGAAGTATTATATTTTGAGATCTCTCCCTTGGAAAAATAATGCAAAATGACTGCCCTTGGAAAAAGAAATGCAAAACTAAACAAATCTAGGAAAGTCACAACAATGCCAACTTTCTTCAATGCCTCTTTCATCAGTTTTAAAACAGTTGCCAATTCTCTCTTAAAAGATCATGTTAACACTAGAGCTAGAATTAAAGGATAGGGCATAAGCTCCTTACACATATACACCACATTTGTAAATCACTGACAGAAGGAGGAGGAGGCTGACTGCTTTTGTGACCTTTCATGCATGAAGAAGGGACAATTCTCCGCTCCACTTCTCTAAGTCAGTAGGACAAGAAAAGGAGGTGAAGGTTGTTAGTAGCCCATGGCTATCAACCCAGCTTATGCAGCAAAGTCTTTGCTAAAGAAATGGTGCCATTTTATCTAGAACCCACAAGGTCATCCTGACAGGGAGAAATCAAAACAAAAGGAAATCTAGCAAAGCCAGCATTTTTAATGTTGTGGGTAAAATTCGTGAGGCAATTCTTGCACAAAATTGTGTTCTATAAAGAATCAGAGTTGAAAAGACTCCATAAGCACATTCTTCCTGATGAGCCTACAAGATGGAGAATAAGGTAGATCTTCTGCCTTATTTTTTTTTTTTAATAGATTCTCCCAAAGCCGTTGACTGGCCACTGTTAGAAAAAATAGTCAAAATTGCCTGGGTCTCACCTTGCCACAGAATTCCTCCACACTGTGTGTTTCACTAGTTATATTCCTCAGAGTTGTGTCTTTTATACGAGTTAGTAAAAGCACCAGCTCTTCAAGTAGCTATATATTAGAAGAAGAGGAGCTCTAGTATTTAAGCTTTATTTGTTTATTTAGGTGGGTATATAGGTAATAGGTCCTGCTGTGCTTGAAAGGAATCATTTTATTTGATACGGATTTGTCACTAGGAAGTTAGCCCTGACAATCATTATGAACAGCTAGCTATTTCTAATTAAAGCAACATTTTCCATGTAAGAAATTGTCCTCCTTGCGTTCCTCCCTCCTTCCAAACACACAAACATACACCCACTTTATAGGAAACAAGAGGACAGAGTCAATAAAATCAGCACACTCTCTGAATCATCAACAGGATTATAAATTAGAAAGTTTTTATTTGAATCTTTCCTCTGGACATGTTATTTTATACATAAAACTATGTCGTTATTTGTTTCAGTTTTTCTACAGTTAAGCACTGCAATTATGACTCTTTTTAGTCATCCTTAGCTTGTTTTCACCAGTGACCAGGAGAAATGAGAAAAGAATTAAAATAGCCAGAATACCCATGGTTTCTCTTTCTCGAACCATATTGAATACAATAAATGATTTATTACCAACAATAATGCTTTCAAATCATAACATAAATTGGATCCAAGCCTTTCTTGGGGATAGGCTACATTATTAAGAGAAGCTAAAAACAACATACTGTATAATACATTATATTTGATACAAACTTGCCTTAACTATATATGTCTCCACTGATCTGCCTTACAGGACTTCTGGAAAAGGACAGAAACTCAGAACTGGTTAAAGCAAAAGGTTACATCCAGCCTTCATCTGAAAATAAATACCCAAATGGATCAGCAGTACATTTTTTCTTATCTAAAATTTTCTGAGAAAGATTCAGAGACAGATCTCCATCAGAGGTGAAATTCAGCAGGTTCTAGCAGGTTCGCTAGAACCTGTAGTAAATTTTCTAAGCAGTTCAGAGAACCGGTTATTAGAAGAAATCTCCTTTTGTTTTTTTCCACTTTACAGGGT
>JAEANM010024985.1:0-11033 GCA_017656035.1 Myanophis thanlyinensis | reverse complement strand
GAGAGAGAGAGAGAAATGTTCAGAAAGGAAAACAAGTAAGAGAATAATTACTACAAAGTGTAAAGAGTAAGGAAGAATACTTTGAAGGAGATATTGAGGAACAATTGGTAAAATGTATTTCTAAAGAATGAAATAACATCTGGAAATGGCTCAGGTTGATGCCTCTCTAATTCACTGGAGTATAAAAAGTGGAGAGGAGGTACAATACAATCAGATTTGCAAGATTCTGATATTATAGCTAAAATGTAGTTTTAGCCTTTCAGAGGATTTTCTGCTCTGGTCTGCCTAATGGAGCTGACATAGGACTTCACTTGATAATGTATACCAACTTACCATAAACTTTAACTTAGATTCTGATATAGCAATTCAGAAAATAACCTGATGTGTCTCTGACCTATTCAGAAGTTGCCCAATTCAACTCGAGGCCTGAATCCAAAGTTTAGGCAAAACCTTCATGCCACAGATTATGATCATCCAGTTCATAACTAAGAAAAAAAATATAACTTCAGTTTTTCTATTTGTAAGCAATGTCTAAGCACCCAATATTACCATCCTGCTGAATCCAAAAAACTAGTAACATTACTTTACATGACAGATAGAACTAACAAAGAATATCGAATATTTTACTCCTACAGAGCACTGCATATGGGAAGACTTGGTAAAACAATAGACTTTAATTAATAGTTTATTTATTTATTATATTTTTACATCACCCATCTCCCCTACAAGGTGAGTCTGGGCAGGCTTACAGGTTATAAAACAAGCAAAAAATAATTAAAATATTAAAACATTATACACAGATTAAAAATTATTAAAAACTGTACTAAAATGGAAATTAAGACAGCTAAGAGACAGATGGGGTAGGGATGAGGTCTTCTTACTCCATCAGCCACCTTCAGTGGTGAATGCCTCCCTTGACGCCTCAGGCCAACCAGCAAAACCATGTTTTGATATCTTTCAGGGAGGCCAAAAAGGAGGGGGCAGTCCTCGCCTCCAATGATATAGTGTTCCACAGGGATGGAGCCACAGCAGAAAAGGCTCTTCTCCTTGACCACGCCTGCTTCAATTGCTTTAGCAGATGGGATCTGTGGCAGGTTTCTTCTGCTGGCACGAATGGGCTGCATTTGTTTCATTGGGGAAAGATGGCTCCTCAGATAGAAGTTAGAGTGACCACTTTAGAGTGACCACTTAAAAACCTCTATAGTGGGCTTTCCCTCATATTTCTTTTCCTTGGGAGAAATATATCCATTTCCAAAGTCACCATGACCTGCTTCACACATTGTCTTAAAGCTATGATGTTTAATTAATTAGTTGAATAATCCACAACAGGCTGAGATCTCGCCTCATGCTAAGCTACCTGCTACAATTGACAAGGTACCACTGTAGGATTTTTATAACAGGGTAAATCAAACCAAGCTATGTTATGGTTGTGTGAAACCACTGATCACATGCCTATATGTCCTTTGAATTACTCATACATTACCAAAAGAGTAATTCAAAGAAGCAAACACTTTGTTTAATTGAAACACCTTTTGAATCTTTCCATATTAAACTTGATTCAGTACTGGTTTTGGACAAATCTGAAACAGATCATATGATTAACAATGAAGAGCAGATTCTAATTTTAAGTTTTACACAATGCAATGAAATCACTACATGATCCAATTAAGGCCAAATACCTTAATATATTTTTGAGACATGAGTGGCACTAAGGCTATCCCTTTGCTTTGGCCAGGACAGCCTGCCATTCACTCCTCCACTCTCCAAATCTTCCTCATCTATCTTTCCAAGAATAATGAGATTACTTGTCATAATTTTTAAAACTACTACCTGAACTTGCCAGTTTTCCTCCTTGCTTCCCCCCCCCTCTCTTTTTGGCATCAGGATAGGGGCTCTGCTATGTTTCACTTTTTGTTGAGTGTCTAGAACATTTTGGCTGCCTCTATAAATATCCATAATTATACATTCACAACTACCAGGCTAAAAAATTCCCAGTCAATCAATTATTTCTATTTTAAATTGATTGAAAGCCTTACTAATGTGGCATACTTTTGATTTATTTTAGTTCCTTGATGGCCTTGGGAAGCAGCTTCTGTTTTATATTTTGACTTGTAGCATAAAAAATTCCCAGGTTATTGAAATGAACACTGCAGCGGCTATTTAGCTGCAAAGTTTATATCTGCTTCTTTAGCCGAACTCAAGGTGGATATATTAAAGGTTTATAAAATAAATACACAGATTAAAAAAAGTTACCCTTACAACGGCTTAATCAGCAGATCAATTTATTGTCTTATATCTTAGTCACATACTTGTATCAATATATTTTATAACTGGGTTCTGTAGAATAACAAATAATCATGTTTTCCAATCTGTTTAAAAATTACAGTTTGTAAACATAAAAATGTATATGTTTTACAGTTCTCACAACCCACTAAGGAAACCCAAATTTTTGCATGGTAGTAGCCCTACCTTTATGGGGCTTGACTTAGTAAAATTGTTTAGAAACTGTACCTCATGGAATGTTATCTCACCCAAAGTGTTACTGGCATACACAATATATCCATGCATATAGACACGTAGGTACAATATTATTAATTTCACGCAATTTAAAGAACTTTTGTTTTGATATCTTTGTGCCAGTGTTGACTTCCGGCAACCTGCCTGGCCTAATCCCTACAGATTTTTTTTTTTTTGCAAGATTTTGGTTTGCCCTTGCCTCCTTCCTAGGGCTGAGAGAAAGTGTCTGGCCAAAATTCCCTCAGCTGGCTTTGTGCTTAAGATGGGACTAGAACTCATAGTCCCTTATCCCAAAGGTGCTTTTTTCAAGAGGCAACTGGACTTTCTGGTTTTTCTTTGAAGACGTTTTGCTTCTCATCCAAGAAGCTTCTTGGATGAGAAACGAAACTTCTTCAAAGAAAAACCAGAAAGTCCAGTTGCCTCTTGAAAAAGTACCTTTGGGACAACCATGACCCGGATGACTGAGAAGCTCCATAGTCATAGTTTCTATTTTGATGCCCTTACCACTACTAGACCGAATGACTGGCTCAATGGTACTTAAAGCATAGCCTTCTTCAGTGAGATCTTTCTTTCTAGCTTAGGTCTTTGAGGGTAGGACCCTATCACAGCATTTTTGGCAGTACAACAACTACAAGTACAGTACAGTGTATCTGTAATGGTAACTGACTGGGAAATTCCCTTTCCCAATAAGCTTACTCATCCTCCCATTGGCATTTTATTACCTGGTTGAAAATATTCTGCTTTATCCTACTCTGGGTCCTCCTCTATACAATCTCAATTTATATTGCTGTAATTTAAGTCCTTCTTAATTTATTTTATTAATTTTATTGTTGCTCTTGTACTATTAGTTTACAATCTGCTGTTTGATTATACTGTTATGGTTTTGTTATCTTTTGCTTAAGCTTCGTACCATTGGTGGGGGGGGAAAACAAAACACTTGCACAGAAATTTAACTTTCCTGGAAAATAATGCATGCTCAGGCATGAAGAGGTAAGTCCCCTGGTTTCAAGGAAGCACTCAAGAGTACTTTCTCTACAGAAATGCAGCGATAACCTTTTTAATTTGAAGGAGGTTACTGGGCCAGAGGAGAAGTGGAAGAGTTTGACAGCAGCCACCCAGCTCTGACAGAAAACTGGCTGTCATCTTCTGAACTTTAGTCTGTCCTACCCGCATTTGCCCTCCCTTCAATCAGACCTATCCTCCTTCGCACCCCTCTCAAATGGGTGTTGTACAACCATTTTCAGTTCATAGACTCTGAATGAGAAGCAGGGGGCTGCATTCCCCCCCCCCTCCCAAAAAAATTGGTGGGGCCAAGACAACCACATTTTGATTCAATTTACATTGAATTAACATTCAAAAATATTTATAGAAAATCTATAGGGCACCTTGCAATATCAACTCTGCCATCTTTCAGTTGGATACCATGCTTGGTTATGAAGCGGCAGGAGGCTGGATTCAAGTGGTAATAGCAATAGCAAGAGCACTTAAGACAAAATTTTATACCACTTCACAGTGCTTTGCAGCCCCTCTCTAAGGTTTACAGAGTCAGCCTATTGCCCCCCAAAATCTGGGTCCTCGTTTTATCCGCCTTGGAAGGATGGAAGGCTGAGTCAATCTTAAACCTGGTGAGATTTGAACTGCCAAATTGCTGGCAGCTGGCAGTCAGCAGAAGTAGCCTGCAGTACTGCATTCTAACCACTTGAGTGAAGGATTGCTCCCATGACCTCTTTAAGGGGTTGTAGTAGGTCCCCACTGAAGAAGCCTTTGTCTGACACAACTATTCGTTTGATTGATTTCTATTGCTGCCCATCTCTGGACTTGTCTCCAATCTTGCCTTTACAGAGAACATTGTAGAGAAAATGATGACCCTACAATTCCAGAGGACCCTAAGCAAAGTGGATTATTTAGACACTGGGCAGTCAAGTTTCAGATCTCTTGTCTTTCTTGATGCCTTTGTGGCTTTCCATTCCATTGACCACAGAATCTTTTCGGGCTGCCTAAATGGATTGCGGAGGCATTATTTTGTGGTTCTCCTTTCTAAAGGGATGGCTTCAATCAGTGATAGGAGGGTAGGAGAGATCTGGTTATGGATGACTACTCTGTGGAATGCCGCAGAACTTTCTGTTCTCTCCACATCTGTATTAAACTGCTGGGGGAAGTCACGTATTGTAAAGCAGCCCGATGGCAATAGATGCTGATTATACTGTCAGGCTTTCCAAGCAGATTAGATTAGGAAACCAAAGTAATATAGCCAATAGTATTTTCACTGTAAAATTTTAATAGCAGAATCTTGCAAGTCTAAATGCAGCTCCCCTTCCCTATCATCATGCAAACTAGGAAGAGGCTTGGCTGAGGTGTTTATGTACATTACTGTTCTGTCCTGGACTGTGCCTTTTTTAAAATGACCACTATTTGGATAGCAGTTCTTCCTCCAGTTCCTCAAGGTCATTCTCTGCCTTCTACAAGTATCTAGTTATATATCTAGGGCAGTGGTGGCAAACCTTTGACGTCACCAAGTGCCGCCCTTCAGAAGAGCATGACAAACCGTCCTGTGAAACACGCGCAGCCCCGCTGCCTCCACATCCCATTCTTCCGCACCATCGCATGCCAGCCAGCTAACTTTCACTGCGCGGGAACGGCAAAACCCAGAAGCGCAGCATCCCAGCACAGCATGCATGCACACAAGGAACAGCTGGCCAGTGCCATGCACATACTGGAAACAGGATGCTCAGCTCTCGGAGCACACATGCGCACAGGGATGCTGCGCTTCTGGGTTTCAGTGCTCCTGCGTGGCAAAAGCCAGCTGGCTGGCGCACAATGGTGCGCAAGAACGGGATGCAGAGCCAGCTGGCTGGCACAATGGTGCGCAAGAATGGGATGAGAAGATAGTGTGGCTGAACATGGCATGCAGGATGGTTTGCTGTGCTGGAGAGCTCGCAGGACAGTTTGGTGTGTCGTTTCCGGCACACATTCCATAGGTTTGCCAACACAGATCTAGGGCCTGGGTTAAACAAGTAATACAACAGAAATTCTGATCTAGCGCCTAGAAGCTGTTGGGATTTGGATGGGGAGAAATAGACTCAGAACATATCCCTCTAAGACAGAATAGCTTTGGGTCAGTGGACCAAACAATTCCACAAAATTACAAAAGTTTAAGAGCTATATTTCTCCAATCAGAGATGGTCCACAATTTGGAGGTCCTCCTGCCTCATAACTTTTGCTTAATCAGAAGGTGGCAACTATGCTCAGAAGGACTTCTGTACAGTGTTATGTGTAGGGTGACCATATTTGATTTTCCAAAAAGAGGACGAGAAAAAAATAGTCTCTACTTACAAATTATGTTCCAAGATACGAAAGTATCTTGTACTTGTTCTCAAGCGGCCGGGGGGGTGGGCGGCGGTGGCGGTCGGGCAGGGAAGCAGCGGGGGGCACAGCTCCGCAGCGGCTCTTCTCCTGCCGCCCAGGTGCTGCTGATGGGGAAAAGCGGCTCCCGCAAGACGAGCATGTGCTCCATCGCGGGATTTCTAAGCCGCTTTTCCCCATTTGCCCGGACATGACATCTCCACTTTTTATGCCAGGGGTCTCCAATCTTGGCAACTTTAAGACTTGTGGACTTCAACTCTCAGCTTTGCTGGCTGAGGAATTCTGGGAGTTGAAGTCCACAAGTCTTAAAGTTGCCAAGATTGGAGACCCCTCTTTTTCATCCAGTCCGGGGCATCTGGGTGGGTTTTATAAATTTATAAAACCCGCCCGGATACCCCGGACTGGACGTAAAAAGTGGACATGTCTGGGCAAAAGAGGACGCTTGGTCACCCTAGTTATGTGCCAATTGTGGTCTTTCCTAGATGAGGAGGCCATGCTCATACTCACTCATGCCTTAGTCACCTCCTGCTTGGATGACTGTAATCCATATTACATGGAGTTGCTCTTGGAAAGAATTTAGAAACTGCACTTGGTGCAAACAAGGCAGCCTGGACAGGACGAATCCACTGTTTTGGGAGCTGCATGGTGTCAGTTGCTTCTGGGTGAAATTCAAGGCACTGATTGTCTCTTTTAAAGCTCTTCCTGGCTGTAGGACTGGGCTATCTGAGGACCATCTTCTCCCATATTCACCTGTCCATCTGATCAAGTTGAACAGGGTCCACTCCCTCCAGAGTCTTGCTTAGGATCAAACCATTTGATCGGGCCCTGGGAGGAGACCTTCTTAACTGCTGTTCTTATATTCTGGAATTCCTATCCCACGGAGATTCGGCCTGTTCTTTCCCTTCTGGGATTTACGATAGCAGTTATTCCATCATGTACAGAAGGAGAATAGGCTATGTTTGTAAATTTTAATTTGGAGGAGGGACAATTTTTTAATATTTTTAAATATAATTTTGATACTGTGTCTGGTATATTTTATAGGTGAGTTTATTCATTTTTTGAGGATTTATTTCACTTGGTGATATTGTGAGCTGCTCAGAGTTAAATGGTAGCACTTAATATAACATAACATATAGGGATCACTCTTGCAGAATATGATTTGGTAGCTTATAGTTCTTCCCCATAAAGCCCAACTCACCGATTGAAGGGGAGGCGAAATTTTAGTATTTCATGAGCCACATTCTCCTTGGTGGAAAATTTCTCAGGCAGAAATTTATTCTTCCCTTTCTCTCCTGAGCCTTCAGAAATACAGCAGGCATTACAATTAATTTCCCCTGGGCCTAATAAAGGCCTACCCCCAGGGCTCCACAGTTGCTGCCTTTTCCTTGCGGCATCAGTACTGACATACATGGAACTGGTATAAAACATTGCCTAAAGCTACAAAACCAACTCCTTACTAACGGTATGGCAGTCGATGTATCATGCATTGACTTTGGCAGCCCCCTCCACCTCCTTCTTCCAGCCCACCCAGTACTGAAGGCTAATTATGGAGCCAGGTTCAAAATTGCTCCCAAGATGCTTAGACGTTTCCTTACATTTCCATCCAACATGAAAGGTATAAGTCTGTTCTGGCTTCTGGGTAATGTCAATTTTGAGATTTGCAGAGAGAACGGCTGCTAAAATGAACCTGGCAGGAGATTTATGACAACGGTATTGCCAGTCTGGAAAAATCAAATTTCTCTACAGCAGGGGCTTCTTAACTATTCACTTATTGTGAACTGAAGTGGATTGCGATTCTAATATTCCTGATACAGTCTGCTGCTGTCCTAGCAAAAAGTAGACATCATGCTACTTAGAAAAAATTAGCCATCACAACCCTCTTCAGGGCAGACATCAGTTGCCTAGTATTAAACCATAATTGTAAGAACAGAAATACATCTCCAAGGCCAGACCTAGTGCCAAGCTGGCAAGTACAATTAGAAGTGGGTTTGCAGATTGTACAAGCTAATTCCCAATGTCACTAAAGAATGCTTCAATTCTATAAAGATACAAGATGCTACACAGCATCTCACTACCATCACCTTTGGCTAATAATTTCACTGAACAGATACATGTCACAAAACAGAGCTTAAGTGATCAGCTATGGCCTAACAATTGGGAAGGAAGCAATGATTCCATTTTAATAAGGTTTTCCTAACTTTTCTTGCCATTTAGTGACATTAATATCTAACCTGTATTTAAATCCCTTAAGGCAGGACATATAAACTGTGTGAGGTTCCACGAAATGCAGTGTGAAAGGCTGAAGTTGAGTTGCATGGCTGATGCTTTGCAAGTGTAAAATCTTAAGATTCAAATCCTGGGAACTCCTGCTGTGGTTTTAAGAAAACCACTGACTAAAACACCAGCAAGCTACTATCAGTCAATGTAGAAAAGATTGAGTTAGATGGAGCAATACCTTCTCACATCAGTTCTTTTCTGTAACACCATCCTACAAGCATATAATCAAAACTGTAGGACTGGCAAGAGCAGTAAAACAGAACAGAACAGCACGAGCTGGAAGGGATCTTGGAGGTCTTCTAGTCCAGCCCCCTGCTCAAGCAGGACAACCTATACTATTTCAAATAAGTGACTGTCTAGACTCTAGATCCAGTGATGTAGCACCTACGATTTCTGGAGGCAAGCTGTTCCACTGGTTAATTGTCCTATTAGGAAATTTCTCCTTAATTCCAGGTTGCTTCTCTCTTTGATTAGTTTCCAACCATAGTTTCTTGTCCTTCCCTCCGGTGCTTTGGAGAATAATTTGACCCCCTCTTCTTTGTGGTAGTTCCTCAAGTACTGAAATACTGCTATCATGTCATCCCTAATTCTTCTTTTCTTTAGACTAGCCAAACCCAAATCCTACAGCCATTCTTCATGTTTTCACCTCCAGCCTTTTGATTATCTTGGTTGCTCTTCTCTGAACTTTTTCCAAAGCCTCAACAATTTATATGGAGTGGGAAAAATAAACAACAGAAATTTAGAATTTTACAAGATTAAAAAGGTGGTCTTGCATTTCCTAATCTTAAATTATTTTATGATGGTAGCTGCCTAACATGGATAACCAAATAGATAATAGCAGAACATCTAACATGAAAGCAACTGGCTTAGACATATTCATAGATACTTATGGTACCAGGAAATGAAAGAAGAAAATAATTTGAAAGGACACATTATATGCCAAAGTCTGATAAAAATATGGCATTGGGGAAAAAAAGGATGCGTCCATTTACTTCCCCATCAAATGCCTTTTACTTTATAATATGATAAATAAATTGGAGAAGATGGGTGTATTGCCAATATGTTTAGACTAGCATTTCTAATCAATGGTTTTTGAAACCATGATTCCTTTGTATGGTTCTTTTTGATTTATTTTTCTACCTTATCTAGCTGTTTAGTAAATACTTCCATTTTTCGTTATTATAAATATTGCTAACTTTATGGACATATAAGTGTGCATTTATACATGCTCTAAAATGCCAATAAAGAGCAATTTTTTCTCAATCATCAAAGAGGCAACACTCCACATTAAGGAAAATTTGAGAGGTCAAATAAAACATTGAAACAGAAGCTGTCTAACCTATGTATTGTTTCTTATAACAAATGAGGTGACATTGAAAAGTAACATTAACATTCACTGTCAGTTGAGATGAGTGCCAGCAGTAGCAATGAACACTGAGAAGTGTATGCAGCCTACAAGACAATGGACGAGTTCACAATACAATAATTATTCACAAAACAATAATCTTAAGCTGCTTACTTTGATTTTAGCTTACATAAGGAAATGATTGTAGGGAGTTATGACTCATTTAACAGACCGTAGTTTAATGTACCATAGTTTAATTGAACACATGTGGTCTTTGAACACATTGCATACAATTGACAAAATAGGAGATGCTGAACTATCTTGTTTGATAGCAAATAATGTACTTAATAACTTTAGCTCTCTATCCTCTAATTCAGGCTTTTTCAACTTGCTATCTTCCTAATGACATGGATTATGCACTTCATAATCTTCTTTGGCTATGGTAATTGAGATGAAATCTCAGTCCAATACATATGGAAGAAAGCAACCCAGGAAATGCACTAATGATCCAACCGGATCAGCTTATAGGCATTCTACAGTCTCTTTCCTTTCACCACTACCTAAACTGCATACCTCTTGCTATTTCTTTTATAAGTGTACATAAAGCAAACATTAAACTATGAATGGCCTCTATGCTATTGAAAGATACTGGTGACAAAATTGTACTTCCAAGGTTGCATTAACGACCTTGTCTCAATTCATTTTACAATGGAATGGATGGATTCAGTGTAAAATACAAATTACATTTCCTTGATTGCCGCTACCAATCTAGATCCTCTAGTTTACACGAGACAGAATCCCTCTCAATTGATACATTTTAAGTGCCAAACCTGACTGAGTAGAGACATATTTAATTGCCTGGGCAACTTCTATTGTATAATCAGAAACACAGAGTTGGAAGGTCCATACTGTATAGGTCAGGGGTCTCCAACCTTGGCAACTTTAAGACTTGTAGACTTCAACTCCCAGAATTCCTCAGTCAGCTTCGCTTTGCTGGCTGAGGAATTCTGGGAGTTGAAGTCCACAAGTCTTAAAGTTGCCAAGGTTGGAGACTCCTGGTATAGATGATCAAGCCTAATCATCTGCTCAGTACAGGAATCCAAATTAAAGCATTTTTAAAGCAGATGAACATGAGGTCGTGAAAGCTCTCTCCTCTGCCTTTTAAGTGATTTTTAACATTTCTTGCTTCTTTTTAATTTGATATATTGTTTCTTCCTGCTTTTAATATTTTATCATACACTGCTCAGATTCCCTGAATGAGGCCGATGAGTGGGTCTTAAATATGACAAATAAACAATTTCAGACGAAGAACAATCCAGATTTTGTTTGAGTAGTCTGAGGGACTTCAGACTACCACCAAAGGTGCTCAGAAACTTCTATTCCTGCACTGTAGAGCATCCTGATGGGCAACATCACAACCGGGAACAGCACCATGCAAAACAGACAAGCACTACAGAGGGTGATACGCTCAGCTGAGTGCATCATTTTTTTATTTATTTATTAAATTTATATACCGCCCCATCTCCGCAAG
>JAEANM010024984.1:0-11033 GCA_017656035.1 Myanophis thanlyinensis | reverse complement strand
TGCTGTGCTGTCAGAATAAAGAGCTGTTTTGTCACTACACCGATGCCTCCAGCCTCTTGATTCCCAACCAAAACAATTACAGTTCTCTGAAAAGTTCAGCAAGACAGCAAAAGTAGGGAAATATATTTGCATTATAGTACTTCCAAACTTCGTTATTCTGTTGTTCTGGTTTGGTTTGGTTTCATCTTTTAAGAATCCCACATCTGGTTTCTGAGCTAAAAGTTTGAAGTTTAACTGCTAAGGGGCACCTGGGTGAAATAATGTGAGAAAGTTTTGTAGGACATATAGTCACTGCAAAATATTTCATGCCCTAGATGAAAATGATTCAGTATCGCAGATTTCAAGGGTGTTTAAAAAATATTTCAAGAAGCAAAATGAGGTCCTCTGAACATATTTATTTATTTATTAGATGTATATACTGCCTACCTCACTATCAAAGTAATTCTGGACAGCTTTCAGCAGAATAAAAGCAAGAATATAAAAACTTAAAATGTTAAAAACATTAAAGTTAACAGGGATTGGATAAATCTAGGAAGCAGTACAGGACCGGAATGGTTTTATTTATTTTGTTCTTAGTCCACTAGCCACCTCCAATGTGGAATGATGTTTTGGGGTCCCAAACCAAGTTTTGAAGCCCTTTTGACAGGCCAAGAGGGTAGGGCTGGTTCTCACCTCCAGCAGCATCATGTTCCAGAGAATGGGGATCATAGCAGAAAAAGGTCCTCTCTTGGACCCTGGCAACTGAAATTCCTTGACCAAGAGGATCTGCAGCATGCCCCTTCTGCTGAAGTGAGTTGGGCAGGATTTGTCAGACAGCATGGTATGAAGGACTTTAATGACAATAACCAACACCAGAAATTGGACCCAGAGACAAACTGGCAACCAGTACAGCTCACACATCAGTAGTGTTACATGGGCTACTAGAGGGGCCCCTAGAACTGCAGCTGCAATTCTGTGCCAGTTTTCCAAACCAGTTTTCCAAGCCAGGCTGCCAAATAATCTTCAAGGATAGCCCATATAGAATGCATTGCAGTAGTCCAAATGCAAGATGATCAAGGTATATGAGTGACTGAATGGAGGGCCTCACAATTCAGGAAAGGGCACAACTAGGCATAGCACAAAGTTGCACAAAGGCTCTCCTAGCCACAACTGCTCTTCCAGCAGGAGTTCTGAGTCTAGGAGAAACATGTCCTGACCCAGACTTAACAGAACCACAAAGCAGGCTTTTGGTCCCAACCCCCCCCCCCCCTTTTTTTTTAAAAAAAAATTGCTTACTGTGAATTCTTCTCATTCACATCCAGAAAAGTCCCAGAAGTAAACCTTTCAAGGTTTTATTGCAAAAACAGACCTTGTCAATCCTTGAACAGTTGCTGGGTTGAGTTTCCAGTTGAAATACTTGGCAAGGAGTCTCTGTACAGCATGAACTCAGATAAGCAAATCATCACAATAATGAGCAAACTAATTGTCTCCTACAAACACCACTCCCCTTTTTGCTCCTATTTATTTCCTATGAGAGGGGCCATTCAGCGTCCTCTTGTGCCTTTACTTCCTAGTTGTCCCCTGCTCCTTAACTATTCTCCTGACAGTTCTGCGCATACATGCATCTGAAACAGGCTCCAACTGTTCTTCTTCCCAATTGATCTCCAACTCTGAAGGCAGATGATAACTGTCAGATGGCCCTGGCCCCATCTCTGCCTCCGACACAGTGCACCCATCAGAGCCTTCCCCCAACTCCAGGTTTGGCCCAAGGTTCTCCCCAACCTTCTCACTGTCTGAGTCTGCCACTAGCTCTGCTGGTAGCTGGTGGGCCACAACAAAACCCCAAGTTGCATATGGGATCTATCTGGGGCAGTGCAATCCTAGCAGAACTAAAAATATTAAACTGCCAGATTATTACCAGGGATCAACTGAAGTGAAATGGCTTTTAAGGAGTTATCTTCTATAAATTGTTTTCTGTTGTTCTTCTCATTTTCTCTATTTCTCTCATCAGTTTGGAGTCAGGCTATTGCTACAGGCACAATGCTACTAAACAGATGAAATGGAATATGCATACTGAAAAGAAAGAATGCATCTAATTCAGAGTAAACTTCTCAGATGTTATGTTTTAAAAGTCCCCAAGTTTTAACGCCTCTAAACTGAACCTAGAAATTCAGTAGTGCTTGTGCAGGACGAATTGTACCCAACCACTTGATAATCAATAAAGAAAAGAGTTTCCATGCCAACCTTCAAGCCTTGGACAAGAATCCATTGCACCATAACTCTGAAGAGATGACAGTGTACTCTAACTGAAAGGAAGAAATTTTTAAAATAAGAACTACAAAATCTGGAACAAGTTTCATAAACGCTACAGTTAACTTGTTGCAAACATACTCACAAATTGCAAAAGCCCTTCTTATTGCAAAATATTTATTTAACTAATGCCTCTGTAGCCCCCAAATTTTAATCCGTAGCTACTGAAACAGTAGCATGGAGAAATGAACTTTTAACATCTTTTCTTTTCTTTTCTTTAAAATGGATCGGTTCACAGTGAAAGTTAAATTCCTTTTTCTTTACATCATTCTGACTTTCCCTTCAGTAGTTTATTAAACACAGTCATTTATTTTAAAAGATTCAGAGCCCATTTTTCATAGCACTGGGCCTGATTATGCAAGCAACCATCTGTCTTCCATAGTTTTTACCCATCCTCCAGGATCAGACAAGAGTTGACTTATTCCAGGTCCCATCCATTAAACAGTGTCATCTGGTGGGACCTGGGAAATCTACCTACTCTGTCACAGTGCTTGTCCTCTGAAACAACCATCTCCCCAGAGACATGTTTGGCCCCAATTTTAACCTTGTTTAAAGGAGCTATTAAAGCTTGCTGTTCTTCCAAATCATGGATAAGGATCATTGTGGGTTTCTTATGAGTTTAATGGATCTTTTTAGAGTGTGTATGAATGTGTTTCTGGATGCCTGCTACTGTTCTGTTTCTATTTTTAATACAGCATTTTGTTTGCATTTTTTATAATTATTTTTAATAGTTTAATATTAATATAATATAATGTACAGTAATATTTTAATATTGTATGCTGGCATGTTATACATTTAATAATTTAACTTATAATTAAGACCATGGAAAACAACAATGCATATAACCTGGTATTTTGCAGAGTAGAAAGTTTATCTTTTTGATAAATTGACAAAGTTAAGCAATTACATTTCTTCAACCTTTTCAAATTTTAAGGAACCCCCCCTCTTAACTCTAAATAATGACCATGATATCGTACAGGGGGAAACCAACAGGAAATAGTGACTCCAATATTATTATATTTAGTACATGTATAAAATGAGAAATTTCCAGTAACAGTCAGCCAGGAATATTCACAGAAGGACCAGAATGGAAAGTGAATTATATAATTTGTGCCATTACCTTGATAATGCATGGGGTATTACAATGGCTACCATCAGAAGTATATGTGTCCAACGCATACATTTGATAATAATGAAGCAACCTTCTAAAAACTCAAGACTTGGGGTGGGTGGAGCTTGAAAAGAAAATAGTATTTCTTTATTTCTTAGATTTACACTAATCAATATCCACTGACTATCACAGTAAACAATAGCCATATGGAAAACAATAATAAAATGTAATTTCCATAATGAATGTAAAGATGGCAAAGTAAAACCAAAACCAAAGCATTCTCTATAATATCTCCAAAACAATTCCGCTTTTAAAAGCATATGAAAAGCCAATAAAAGTCCATGGCACATTTCTCCCCAGTAGTATGTGTTTGTTTGTGTGTTTGTCTGTCTGTCTGCCTCTGTGTGCCTATCTATGTGTGTTAGGGACCAACATGGTTTTTCAATGGCATCCAGGACACTATAAAGATAAAATAATTTTCTCTAGGAAATGTAAAACTTATCTTATATACGGTTCTGGTCATCACATTAGAAAAAAGACTTGGCAAAAGTACTGAAGAAGGTAGACAAAAATGAATGGGGATTAAATGATTTTTCATACATCACTTATTTAACATATGTCATTCATTACCACAAGATACAGCGCTGGCCCTACGCTGGATAATTTTAAAGGAGGCTTGGATAAGAGATGCCTCTCTTAAAGACTTAATGTTACTCCCGAGCTTAGATAGCATGCGTATCAGCAGGCACGTGGGATGCTCCGATCTCCTGCTTTTAAATAATTTGGCTGGACACTGAAAGAAACAAAATGTTACATTAACATGCACCTTGAACTGATCTGATTATTCTTATGCTTTAAACCCTTAAGGGAGACGCTATAGCTTGGTAGCATACCAAATACTTTGCATTCAAAATGTTTCAGGTTCAATGCAATTATATATGAGATCAGACTTTCCTGTAACTCTTTGCTGCCCTCTTGTGTTTGTCCAGACTCTTGAAGCCCACATCTAATATCCCTATGTTCTTTTTTTTCCCTTTTCAGTCGTGTCCAATTCTCATAGACTGTCTGGACAAGTTCCTGTAGTTTCCTTGGCAAGGTTTTCCAGAAGTGGTTTTCCATTGCTTTCTGCTCAGGGTTGAGAGAGTGACTGGTCCAAAGTTGTCCAGCTAGCATTGAACTAAAGACGGAACTAGAACTCATGGCCTCCTGGTTTGTAGCCTGTTACCTTAACCCAGTGGTGGAATTCAATTTTTTTTACTACCAGTTCTGTGGGCATGGCTTGGTGGGTATGGCTGGGTGGTCATGTGACTGGGTGGGCAGTTTCTGTAAACAGGGCAATAAAGATTAGGCTAGAAACAACATCAGAATGTTTCTTTCCTGCCTTCCTTATAGGATTAACCCTGTAAAGTGTGAAAAAAAGATTTCTTCTAACAACCGGTTCTCTGAACTGCTTAGAAAATTTACTACCGGTTAGAGCCTGCTGAATTTCACCTCTGCCTTAACCATTACCCAAACTGGCTTCCCACCCCTAAAATGCAAATATATATTTCAGCCCATACTGTATTGCTGAGATAATTTATATTTTTAAAACTGGAATGATGAATCAATAGATGCATTGTGCCTTCTACTTTGATCCTTTTATACCAAATCATTAATTGCTTTCCCAAACAATCCCCCTCTGTTTCAACCATATCTGTAAAAAGATAGAACTATTCCTTCCTTAACTTGTCTAGCTCTGAAGATTAATATTTCTGTTTTACATCCTGATTTTCAAGACTTGATTTATGTGAGAGGGAATACATAAGAGACTCTAAGAAATTGGTGAGATATCTTTATGGTAAATGAGGCTGCAACTAGAAAGCTATTTAAGAATACATATCTTGCATATGGGATCATGTTAATAATAATAATAATAATAAATTCATGTTCAGATAATAGCCAATAGGCACGCTTATCATATATCAATTATGGCTTAAACAACCTTATACAAAGTACAGAGGAATTAAGAAGTTCAAAAAAAAAGGAAGGAAGGAAGGAAGGAAGGGACATCTAGATTCAGTGAAAGCTACTGTTACTTATTATACTTCCCCCACACTTTTTATTCCTCCAAGCCATTGTTTCTTCTGCCATAGACATAAAACGTTTTATACATTATTTTGTTCCTTACCTCTCTTAACTTTTATGGAACTCATCAAATGCATCCAACCACTTCTTTGTCAGCTTCGATTTGAATTGTTCATTTGGTCCTCATTTATTTGTTTATTTACTATTTATTTATTAAATTTATATAACTACCTATTCACTCACAGCGACCCTAGGCAACTTACAAGCAATAAAAAATATAGTATAGAAAAAAATAATAAACAAACAATAATCCCCATCACCCACCCTGGTGACAACATATAATCAAACGAGCTATCCAGAATCCACTCTGGGTTCTCTAGCCTTGCTGGCAAAGCCAAGTCTTTGGGGCCTTATGAAAGAGTGTCAAAGTGGGTGTGCCAATCTAATTTCTGAAGGGTTAATATTCCAAAGAGAGGGAGCCACCACAGAGAGGCCTGTTCTGACCCAGCTCCTCAAACATAACAAACCCTCTGTACTTAATCACTGATTCCTTTATTAGGAACGCCAGTAGCCTTAGCAAAAAGTCTCTCTCTCACAGCAGTCTAACAAGTCTTCTGGTCGGGAGATGAATAGTTGTCTGCCACATCTATTCATCTCTGCTCCCTGCCTTTTATCCCCAGAGCTAGGGTGGGGCTTCACTAGCAAAGGTTTTTCATCTCAAGGATCTGCCCACAGATTTCCACTGCTGTCTTCTCCTCTGCCTTCTTCACATCCACACATCAGGCATTGGACACAGATTTTCTTCCTCTTCCTCATCAGCCACTTCCAGTCCTGGGGGCTCTTGATTCTCCATCTGAGGTCAACGGAGGGCCCAGAATCCATTTCTCTCTCTCTCCCTCTCCCTCTCCCTCTCTCTCTCTCTCTCTCTCCTCTATTCCTTCTTCCCCCTTGGAGCTCTCAGGTTGCCTTTACACTGATCCTGACTCTCATGCGTCCTTCTCATCTGATTCAGCTGCTGGAAGGGTTGGCGGCTGACAGGCCACAACAAGGCTCTTCTGTTGTGTCCCGCCACATGTACCTTCTTAGGATGGGACCTGCAACATTCTTTGCCTTCTTTGACAGTCCCTCAAATAACTAAATCTTAAACCACGAAGGGTAGGCACCCCACTTTTTCCAATTCCCACTCTATGCTTTCAATAGTTATTTTATATTGAAATGCTGATGTGCCTATTATGAAAGACTGTGCCACTTTAGGATTTTGTTTTTTTTAAAAAAAGCAGGTTCATTAGGGAAATTTCATAAGGCAGCTTACTTTCCATTTGGTTATGCCTTGGAGACAAGTATTTCCAGGCTAACATATTGGGGGGGTGGGACGGTATATAAATATGATTAATAAATAATAAATAAATAAGAATGCCTAAAAATACCTTAAAGATGCCAAATCAATGTATTAATTGGTTACTTTAAGATAAATGGTTTGGTATTTTAATACTTTTGGCAGCAAAGGATATAGAATGATTTATTATAACTATTGCTGGATGAATGAAATAAATATGAATAACTTTAGTATTTATCTTGCTATTCACACAATTATGCTGATGCTGTTTCTCCTATTATGCGCACAATCTATATACACCTGACTCGGATTAAGAATTTTTTTCTCTAAGAGCAACATTCCCAGGGAAAGGAAACTTATCTGTATTTCAGCTATAAAACAACTATAAATCACATATATACATACGTGTGTGCGTGCGCGCGCGCGCGCACGCACAACACACACACACATATATATGTATCTTTATAAATCAAGATGAATAGTGTGTATCTACTAAGAATACTTCTTAAGCACTATTAAGCAAAAATTGAATATAAAATTAGTACTTAATTTTGAGTGAGCAAATGCGCTTTCACTGAAGCTTAGTAAAAATATGTCAGGGGATTAAGAGAAGTATTGGAAGCTTCACTTTTAAATCATAGATATAAAAATGATGAGAAATGCACTGAATTTTTTTACCAGTACAGTGGTAATTCAGGAGCAGAGAAAATGTCTGATCCATGTAAAAGCTCTCCTGATCTTTACAACACATGTTTTTTTAAAAACCAGGATACAAGGGAGTAAACTCATCCTCTTCTGTTTCATTGTAATTGCCTTGGCACTAAGTATGTCATTTTAACTTCTGCTCCTAGCACAATGTTGCAGTTGGAAATAAAATTCTACCTGATTTTTCTTGAAAAAAATATAAGGGAGTTCTGGCTACCTTGGTAGTAAATCCTAGCTTAATTAATTTTCTATTGTGTACTTCTTTTTGTTATATTGAATTAGGTTTAAAATGATTCAAGTTTGAACATGTCCTATTAATTGGAGTGATCTAATTGCTACCTCTTGAGAGAATGTCAATTGCAAATTCTCTCTGGGAAAACATTCTGCTAAGCCTGAAGAAGCTGGCTTGATAGGCTACTAGGCAGAAATATGAGAGATCATAAATTTCCAGAACTTGTCTGGCTTGACAAAAATGCTCCTCAACTAAGATGTATGTGATGTGGCTCTCAGAAAGAAATTCATGTAATGTGTTCAGAGTGGCAGTGTTGGACAGGCAAGTGGGGACAAAATATAGCTTGAATGGCGATGAAGTGGATAAAGAGTGATTATGGGTGTTTATTCTGATGAGTTCAGTAGCTTGAATTGTGACCTCCAATGTGAATAAGATGAATTGTTTGAACATCACCTGCTTTAGTTCAGAAAGGAATGACAGTGACTAATAAGCCTTAATTAGAGGTCCCCTTTTAACCTGTACTGTATAAAGCACTCTGGCTTGTTCATCTTGGAAGCCAAATAACTTGGAAAAAAAAGAGAAAATCCAATTGGCTGGGAAAGAGAGCATGTCTGATTACAAAATTGATTATACTGGCGTAAATGAAGAGTAACTCAAGGGGACTTCTCTGAAAGAAAAGGGCATGACACAGGTGGACACAATGCAGTCAGACTGCTTTTAATTAAAAACCACTTCTGTCTGAAAAACATAGAAGTCTAGATGTAATTCTGCCCCATTTGCTTAACTGCCAATTTGCAAGAAATAATTTAGCATTTTTGAGTGGCCCCACATGGCAGCTTTCTGTGTTTCTAGTCCAATGCTTTAGTGGTAAATTGCAAATGTGGGAATTATCTCTGAATAAGGAAGATACTTTCCGATATATGGATGACATACTAATGAATGGCAAGTTGCATTGCTTCTCTGTTACAACTGGAGCTTGGAAATACATGGAAATGTGCACATGGAAATACACATAGTTCCAATCACATGTAGCCAATATGGTTATTTTTTGACAAAAGCATTTTTCTTTTGAAAACTGTTGAGTATCCCTTATTACTTAAACTGGAAAAAAAAGAAATGTGTTCTAAATAAGTTATATTTGGACCCTTCTCAGTCAAGTGACATTTCACAATTAGGAGTATAAATTGCTGAAAATTCAAGTGATTGGGGTAATCTAGGGAATCTGGAAATCTATGAAAACTTTCTGAGTATCTTTGAGATAGTCAGTCTCTCTTGCTCTCTCTCTTTCCATAGTTGATTTCATGGGGTTGTTGTTGAAATTCTCTATAAGCTGAATTGAGCTCTTGAAGAAAAGAGATGGTATAAAATCAGCAAATAAGCGAGTGCAAAACAATACTAGACAACCTGGAGAATAAATATATGAGAAAATAGTAACCACAATAGATGATGGTGTATAGGAGCTATACTTTACTTGAATCAAATTGTTGTTATTGTCAGAGACCAACATATTTCTAAACCTGACATTCATGAAGCCAACCAAGTTTTATCTTCTTAAAAGTGCTAAAGAAATGCACATGTTCATAACAAGGTCACAGTGTGACAAAGATAATACAGAAAGAAAAGGTAAAGAGGTGTCTAAAATTCTAAGTCATTACAGCCATGATTTGGAGTTTTGCGAATCATGGTTCAAATTCAGCACATTCAGAGCCAGAGGGGTAGCCAGGGTGGCCAGTACCACCTCTAAAAATGTCCTTACCACCCCTGTTGCCACCCCTCTAAAGACGGCAACAGGGAAACATTTTTATTTTGAGAATCTGGCGAACTTTGGCACTGAAATCTATAATTTCAGAAAGGTGAATAACATAACTGTGGACCCCCTCAATAAATCCTTGCCACCCTCTGGCCACCCCCAGTTTAAAAATCTAGCTCCGCCACTGCAAAGCATCCATTACCTTTGTCCATCATTAGGATGGAAAATGTAAATCTATTTTCCTGCTGCTTTAATCAGCTTAAAGATGGTACTTTCTTATATTAATCTCTGCTGAACCAATTGATCAGTTCTGTTCAAAGAGAAACTCCAAAAACAATCAGCACATTGAAAGAAAATTACCACACAAAATCAAAATTGTGCTAATTGCAGAAATCAGTTTTTCCATTGCTGATCTCTGGGAGTTAAGGGAATGCATAAAAACAGAATGAATTTCAGTTGACTGGAAAGAAAGGCAAGAAAAATCTTGGGAGCAAATGTTTCCATAACCACATTTTTTTTTCTCTCTCTCTTTTGAAACAGTAGGAAATATAGGATTTTTTTTTCAGCCTTGCATTGAGAAGATGTTACTTTTTCTCACCAGAAAAATTCAAATTCTGATGAGGAATAGGATTAAAGGGAACAGTTTCTGCTTCTCGGTAATTTTAGAAGTCTGAAGATCAATCATTTGACTTCTCTGAAAAATATACTGGATTGTCCAATCACACTTGGACAATAAAGAATTCTATTCTATTCTATCAGACAGCACTGGTTCTTCGGCTTAGAAACAGAGATGAGCACCATTCCTAGAGTCAGGAATGACTAGCATGTATGAGTGAGGGGAACATTTATCTTTACCTTAAGGGAAGCACTAAAAAATATTGCTTCCCCCCTTCCTTTTCCCAACCACTGACCTTCACCTGAAACATACCTCGACTATAAAAGTAAACATGATGAAAAGCTAAGATATAAAACACTATTGTAGGCAATCTGTTTTTGCTGCACCTTTTAATGAACCATATTTTATTCATATTTTAGGCAAAATGCATATGACTCAACCATACAGTGTCACCACTTATATATTATAAAGAATCCATTAGTTGGGTGTGCTAACTAATGAGATGCATGGCAGTTCTCTTAATGATTCCTTTTAGAAAGTGCTGACATCAGGTTTTAACGGATCCTTGTTAAGATGTCCTGCTTCTATATTATGTACAAGCTTTGCTAGATTTTTCCTTGCAGTAAGATCATAGCAAAGTATGAATTGACACTAGACAGAAGAGAGCTGCTATTAAATTTCCTTACAATGCTTCTGACAGAGTATTATTCCAGGATATTGTGAAAGAATGACTTCAATCCACTTGGTACTAATTTATTAGCTTATCAATAGATTTAGTGTTTTGCTTTGTTTTTGAAAGTGCTCAAAGCTCTGCTTATTAATCAAAACAGCACATAATCGCTGAAAGACCTGGTTGTTAGGAATGTTAAATTCTAACAGTAGTTGGGTAGGCAATATATAAACCAGGATTATCATTTTGTGAATTATGAT
>JAEANM010024983.1:0-11033 GCA_017656035.1 Myanophis thanlyinensis | reverse complement strand
ACATTAGAACCCCACTTCACACATAGGGACTCACATCCAGATATCTGCGGAACAGTGACTTCCCTAGGACAAAGGTCCTCCTTGATGACAACCGCAACCCCTTGGTGTCTCCTGTATTTTTAATCATGTATAGAACAGCCTGGTACAGACTAGTTTTCCTCATTAATTACTTGAGAACTGCTTTTTCTCAAAAGTTACACAAAATGCTCTAATATATGAGGTTGCCATGAATAAAAGGACAGACTTTCCATATTGGGGATTAAGGGTTTAGCATCGTCATCAATTTAGCTCCTGAACTGTCTGCTTAAAGAGCATTCTAGAAACACAGAGATAACAGTATGATTTGTGGCATCTGCTAACACAGCTACTGGAATCCATTCAAAGCATCAGTGCTTTATATAACAGATTTTCAGACTGTAAGAAGGGATTGCAAGACCCTACAGCGAATAGTGCAGTAGTGAAATTTAATTTTTTTTACTACCAGTTCTGTGGGAGTGGCCACAGGATTAAACATTACCAAAGTTACAATGTAATAAGGGGAGAGGCAGTTTCTGTGAGCAAGGAAATAAAGATTAGGCTAGAAACGACTGCCTTATTTACAGTCCTTATTTAAGTTAATCTTTACAGGATTAACCCTGCAAAGTAGGAAAAAAACCAAAAGGAAATTTCTTCTAATAACAGGTTCTCCAAACTGCTGAATTTCACCTTTGAAATAGTGAGGCAGAGATCATCAGAATTGTTCTTCCCTCTGTCATGGACATTTACACCACATGCTGCACCCATAAAGCCAGAAACATTGTGGCTCACCACACACACCCCTCATACACGATCTTTACTCTCCTGCCATCTGGAAAGAGGTACAGGAGCATTCAGGCCCACACAAACAGACTGTGTAACAGTCCACAAGCCACCAGACTCCTGAACACACTGGAACCATAAATACTGGTGTATTTAGCTTTTTTTTCTAAATTCTTAGATTTAGAACTATGTGTAGTTCTATGTCCTGCTCTTTTTCTTTTTTATCTTTATTATGTTGTCTGATGTAGCACCTTGGTCCTGGAGAAACATTCATTTCACTGTGTGCTGTACTGTATATTGTTGAAATGACAATAAAACCTACTTGACTTGACTTGAGACACATCCATATCATTCTCTAAACCTGGGTAGTTCTAAATACTGTAAATCTATTCGCTATATAGGAGGGATTAGGGAAGGATCTCTGAATATTTTCAACACCACTGTTTTTAAAACTGGCAGGCCCCGATGGCAAACAACTGGTTATCACTTGATAGTCAAGAGTAACAGTCAGAACCATCTTCTATACTTCTTTGGTACAATATAGAAATAGTCCAGATTTATGCAACTCATATACTGTAGGACAAACCATGAACACCACCAAATCATAATTCTTGGGATGTACAAAGCTGTAACATAGATTATGCAGGAGGATCTTTTATTTAAAGGGTGTTACTCCATAATTGAAAAGGACTACCTGCAACTCAATGGTAGATTTCATGCTTTGCATTTATATGTAGAGCTTTGGCTAGACTCCTTCATTTACACTGAAGGAACAAATTCAAAAAACCTTGAATTTTAAAAACCCTGGAAAAAAATATCTTCAAAGAACTCAAGTGCATCCCAATATCCAGATACCTGCAAGTTGGCTATCTGCTTTCTTACTGAAAATAATTTCTGAAAAAAGATTTTTGGGGAGTGGGGGGAGCCAGAATGGATACATCTTTCACAGAATAGATAGGAAGAGCCCACCCCTTTTGGTTAAAAGGTGATTCTAAGTTTTTGGGCTGAGATCTATTATGTTTTACTTTTTTCTCTCCCTGCCAATTACTTGGAAATCTTATTATGCATTTTCTGATTCTTGCAAATGAGAAAACTGTGAATAATATTTTGACCTCAGTTTTGCTTGAACTTTCTCAGAGCCAGACCAATAATTTCATCATTGATTAATTGATTGATTTATGGCTGCCCATCTTACCACAGGGTAACTCTGGGTAATATTAAAAAGATAAAATTATGCAACAATGATAAACAATACAAATAAAATACAAATACTCAACCCTAACTAAAAGATGGGAAGGATGAGCAGAGAGGAAGAGAGGTGGGATCTATTATTAATCTAGCAGCCATCCCCAATGTGAACCTTCCCCCACTGGAGCCAATTATATATTTACTGGAGTCTGAGTTCTTCTTTCCAACCATATTTTGTACAGTGATTGCACACTAAAGATTAACATGCACCGTGTATAACTTCTGAAGTCTATTTTGGGACGTTTGTCTAACATCAACAAAAGCAAAAGCAGGAAATAACCAGCTTAAGCATCATCAGGCAGCAGTAGGGGAACTAATACCAGTAGCAGCATCCACAGCCAGATAGCTTGTCGCTTGTTTACTAACCAAGAAATGGTTTATTGATTCTCCCTATCAGCAGTGATACAGTACCCATTTTTAAAAGCACTCTAGCCACAGTCTGACCAGGAGGAAATTGTTTGTTATAGCAGGACACAAACTATGCACCATGAAACAGATTCTGTAGTCTGTGATGGGAACTGATTTACTACCATGCCTGAGTGACACTTTCTATTAATACAGGAGGGAGATTTTTCTCCCCCCCTTCCCATTTGGGCAAGGTTGTTTGCTTTTAAAGTTCCTCCTGTAGAAATTGGGTGGCTTTCCATTTCCTTTGCCCATCACTTTTCATTTAAACAGGTGAACTCATAAAACTTAGCTGTGTGATGCTTGGAGAGGTATTCCCCAGGTGTTGTTGTTTTTAAGAGAAAAACCCATTTAGAGGTTTTTTTTTTAATTCCATTTAGTCAAAACCTAAATATAGGATGGAATTTCAAGATTCCCCTACAGAGTTCAAGCTGAAAGCTGTTTTCAAGGAGAGGAGCAAAGTCCAATCTGCATTAATTTATATTGTTTTTCTCCAACTTTGAATACTTGACTTATGACCAAAGTTGAGCCCCAATGTTTTGTTGTTAAGTGAGATATTTGTTGTGAGTTTTGCTCCATTTTATGACCTTTCTTCCCACAGTTGTTAAGTGAATCTGGGTTCCCCATCCATTGACTTTCCTTGTCCAAAGGTCGCAAAAAGTGATCGCATGACTCTGGGAGACTGCAACTGTCATAAATAGGAGACAGTTGCCAGGCACCTGAATTTTGATAACATGACTATGGGGATGCTGCAACAATTGTAACTGTGAAAAACAGTCATAAATCACCTTTTTTCAGTGTCTTTTAACTTCAGATGGTCAGCAAATGAATTGTTGTAATTTGAGGACTGTAGTTATAGTAGCTACTAACTCAGAGGCAGAAAAAAAAAATTGTATCTAAATGGATGGTATAAAATTTAGATTTGCATTTTTTACATCTAAAGCAAATGTAGAAGTACTTAGTTTAATTAAATTAGAAATGCTATGATTTTGCAAACAGAGGGAACATGGAGATATGTTTGCCGAGTCAGTTCAGCTGCTCTGATTTCAAACACCTTGAACTTTCTTTTATTGTGTGTGTTTCTTTTTAAAGGGTGACTTATACTGTGTCAAAACTTTGATTAATCTAGTGCAGTATTGTTAATAGTGACTGGCAACAATATTTTAAACTTTTTAGGGAGGCATTGCTTGGCACATCTCCACGTTTGTAGGCAGAGATCTATCTGAATCTTTAAGTTTAGGATGTCAGGAATTCAACCAAGGATCTTCTGTATCCAAAATACATATTTTACTATTACTTCATTGATTCTCTACTGCAACTTCCCCAAAGCCATTGTCCACAGAGACATGATGCCCACCAGAACCTTAACAAAACCTTTGATAAATTTGGTAGCCATGAGATTAAAAATCAGTCTGTCTCATGGACTAGAAACCAGCTAAAGAATAGATATCAGAAAATATGAATAAATGATTCATTTCAAAGAGATACTGAAAATTGGTCTAGTATTAATATAGGGAATTACTTTATTGATTATAAGATTAGAGAGGAGTAGGTAATTAGCATTATTGATAACAGCAAACTATTTAGTAAAATAAAAAAGCAATTGCAAAACCTCCAATCTGGATAAAGGAAACACTAAAACAGCAACTGGAGTTCAGCATAAAAACGTTCACAATGGTGTACACTGAAAAAAATAAATAATATATATTCATTAATGGGATTTGAACTGTTTGTAGTAACTGACCAGGAAAGAAGTTCCGGAATTGTGGCAGACTACATAATAAAACGTATTAATCTGATATGCATTTAATATAAAAACCACAAATTTCATATGTGGAATCTTTGGAAAGCTAACTGAAAATAAAAATGCCAACAGTGTACATCTATGGTGAGACCTCACATGGAATATTTTGTACACTTCTGATAACCATACCTGAAACATGATATTCTAAAATTTTAAAATTACCACAATAAATGTTATCCTCTAATGATTAGCATGCTTGAAACTCAACATTAAGAAAACTAAGATTATGGCACCCGGTGTCTCAATTCCTGGCAAATAGATGGGGAAGAAATGGAGGTAGTGACTGATTTTATTTTCCTGGGTTCCAAGATTACTGCAGATGAGGACTGCAGCCAAGAAATTAAAAGACACTTGCTCCTGGGGAGGAAAGCCATGACAAAGCTAGATAGCTTTCTAAAAAGCAGAGACATCACCCTGCCAACAAAAGTGTGAATAGTCAAGGCTATGGTTTTCCCAGTTGCAATGTATGGCTGTGAAAGTTGGACCATAAAGAAGGGTGAGCACCAAATAATTGAGGCCTTTGAACTATGGTGTTGGAGAAGACTCCTGTGAGTCCCTTGGACTGCAAGGCGAACAAACAAGTCAGTCCTACAGGAGTTCAACCCCAACTGCTCTTTAGAAGGCCTGATCCTGAAGATGAAACTCAAATACTTTGGCCACCTAATGAAAAGGAAGGACTCACTGGAGAAGAGCCTAATGGTGGGAACGATTGAGGGCAAAAGAAGAAGGGGATGGCAGAGAATGAGGTGGCTGGCTGGATTTACTGAAGCAGTTGGCATGTGCTTAAATGGACTCCAGGGGATGGTAGAGGATAGGAAGGCCTGAAGGAACATTGTTCATGGGATCGTGATGGTCGGACACGACTTTGCAACTAACAACAAGAATAATCACTTATAATTTTCTTCCTGATTTTTTAAAAATCTGGAATCTCTGAAAACAGATCTAATAATGATAGCTTGATTATAAAAAAAATCTATAAAGTTGAACCTAAATCCAGAGAGTCCAGTTTCCTTCCAGTTTAGTATTACAATGCTCCCCATGTTCTTCCCAGAGCATTGGATTCCTTTTGACTTCAACTGCTCCAAGTGTGCAATCTAAATCTGTCAGTTAGATAAAGTTTCAGTTGACAGAAGCCTAAAATTGTCAGTCAAGCTTTGTCAGTTGAAACTTTATTCCCCAGTGAATCCTTGAAAAATCCAGGTCAAGATCAGGGAAGCCTGGATCCAGATTTGTGAAGCTGAGCCTTAAGTAAACCAGTTTCTTTTAGCCTTATCTTTCTCAAAATGTTCTGCAAGAATATTACAATATTACAACACAATTCTTTCAGAAGTTCGAGAAAGTTCCACATCCATTTGGACTATGGTAACACTGAGGGCACAGATAAACCTCCAAGTGGCTTCAACTACTCTAAGAAAGAGTGCCAACAACCAGATAACTGCAAGAAATATAAATCCTTTTGTATTCCACTATTCAGTCAAAATGGAAGAAGCTTCTTGGGTGGGAAACAAAATGTTTTTAAGGAAAAACAAAGTCCAGCTGCCTTTTGAAAAAACACTTTTGAGACATTCTACAAGAGTAAAATGAAGTAACTCTATGCATACCGCCTTGAATTACTTTTGAGAAATTATGTAAGTATGAAAACTTTGACTGGACTGGAGTAAGTTCCTACATAATATGCTGAATTCATACTGTATACTACAGCAAAATGTGGGTTTATTTCTTTGGGGTTTATCAACTGGATGAACAAAGCCACTAGTGTTTGCAAACCATTTGCTTTGGCTTAGCATGTTGTGCAAACCCAGTAAATTTGGCTGAATAGTATGAGGTTAAATAAAATCTAATTTAGCATGTTGAACAAATACTTTACCTCTACAGGAGCCAGACAAAAATCTATGTTGCAAAGATTCAGCCATCTGAACTTAATTTCAATTAATTAACTCAACACAATTTTCTCTAAGTTTCAAGGGAAAAATTAAATCCAACAAACCTTTTGCTTAGTTACACAAACAATTTGTACTACTAGGTATAATATTATCATCTTGAATTGCACACCTTTTGAGCAGCATATGGCTTTTACTTGGGAATAGAATCTATTTTTCCATTAAGCCCAAGCTTTAAAACTGCCCAATTAATCAACTGGGCTAGAATAAGTAGGAGATTCATTAAAACTTTGCCTTCTTTCAAAGCTGTCTGTAAGCAATCAATTTAGCTTTCTATCATAAATGAATTGTCCTTTTCTAGCAGCATTTTCAGCATGATTAGTTCTATCATTAGATGAAATGAATGATAGCCTGGAATAAATGAAGAACTAGTATAGATATGGCCTTAAAGAAAGAATTCAACATTATGTTGAATTCAGTGTTATATTAAGCAAAGCTGGCTGGGGAATTCTGGGTGTTGAAGTCCAAACATCTTAAAGTTGCCAAGGTTGAGAAACACTGGCTTACACAGATGGACAATGGTAGGTGAGAAAGAAACTGAGAATCACATTGATTCTCTTTAGTATAAGAAGGGAAAGAAAGAATCTCTGTCAGGCTTTTAGGATCCAGTTGTTATACTCTTAACAATAGAGTTTCATTAGTTCTTCTGGTGTCTGTTTCCTGATTAAGTCTGCTTCAAAAGGTTGACAACTTGAGATACAAGTAGTCCTCGCTTACCAATTGCCTTCTTTAATAACTGTTTAAAGTTACAACAGTATTAATACAATATCCTTGCAACCAATCTTTCCATTTACAATAATCACAACATTCCAGTCACTTGATCGCCATTCAACTGGTGTGCTTTTACGAATGTTGCAGCATCCCATAGTTACATGATTGTCATCTGAGTGCTTCTAAATGGGCTTGTGACAAGCAGAGTTAATAGAGAAATTGGGAGTAAAATCATAAGTCATAGCCAGATAATATTACTCTTAGTGACTGCAGCAGTGGTGAAATGCAGCCTGGTCAGTTCTGCCATCCAGTAACGATGATGGCGTTTGTCCTTGCCCACCCATCCCTGATGACATTTGGGCCCTCCCACCCAGTCCTCCTCTTTCTTCTCCTATATCCCCTTCAGTTTTTTTTTCTTTTTTTACTAAAAAAAGAAGCTGTTCTGTGCACCTCTGCAGCCTTCCCAATCACCTCCAGTAAGCAAAAATCACCTCCAGCTGCTTCCTGGAAGCAAAAATAAGTAGTTTAGAAACTGTGCAGCAGTAGCAAAACTGCTTGGATTCCACCCCTGGACTGCGACACTTCACTTTAACAACCAGGGGAAGTAAGGTTGTAAGCCCATCATAGTTGTGTGATTTGTTTTGTGTACCAACTACATCTCAGTTGTAATAACTGAGGACTACCTGTAGATCTCTACCTAATGCTGTTTCGACCATAGCAGCTGTTTACTTGTTCGTCGTTGTGGATGGAAGTGTATGTGGGTTTGTGATTTACAGAGCTCTGCAAAGTGAAACACAGCTGGCATGGCTCCCCATCATTGCCTATTGCCCATCTCTGAAGTCATCTCCCAAAACATCAGTCAGAGAACATTGTCAGACCAACAGCTAGTAATTTAGTGATGGTGTTATAAGCATGGAAGTCAACACATGCTGGAAATAAGTAGTAAAATGAATAGGAGGTGAGTAGTTGAGAAATGGTAGCTGTTCTTCATGCACCAATGTGGGTGCTGAGCAAGTGGGGAGAGAGAAAGGGGGGGAGGAAAAGGAAAATTCATCTATTAATTAAAATTTATATCACAACTTACACAAAATGCAAAAGGAACATTCACCTGTTGAACAGGTCCTGTTCACTTTGCATGTTGAGTCATTATCTTTATAATCAGGGTTCTGTGCCAGAACTGTATTTCTTAAAATAATTCATTGGTATTTTTAAACTCACTAATTTGATATCTTTTTAACCATTTATGTTTCTTTGTGGTTGTGAGCTTCTTTGGGCAATAATTCTGGATATAAAGGTTACAAACTAAAGGATTTATTTTACCCAATTTTCTAGGCTTACTACCACTTCAGCTGGCACAAAATGATAGCTTTCTCTATTACTGCTTAAGCAGCATTGCATGTACGTGCTAATATTATTTATGATGTGAATTTCTCTTGTAGATACAGTATCTCTGACTGGATTCACATATTGTGCTAAATCTGGTATAGCCAACTAGCTTTAGTACTGCAGATATCATTTAGTTCTTGCTGGAGCTCTTTGACTTATTTACATAAAATACTGCTTAAAAGGGAAATAAATAAGAAGAAACTAAACACTTCTAGCAACATCATTATATCTAAAAATGTTTCTGAGTCCCAAATTCTGTAATAATAAATGACGTGACTCTATTATTCTGTCTTGTTTATAAGTTGACATCCACCCATCAAAAAAAAAGTGCAAACCAAGCAGGGACAGAAATAGCAAAGTTGGGAAGAGGAATTAAAAGTTTTCTGGCAAATAAGATCATTCCATGAAAGGGTAACCTTTAGAAGCAGTGATTTTGAAAGAACCTTCACAACCCATTCCTAAAATTCCAAATGGAAATTGTGCAAAGCCATTTTTTGTTGTCCATCACTAAGTCGACTGACCTTCACAAGCCCATGTACCACAGCATACCAACCCCCCCCATCCTCCACTGTGTCCCAAACTCATGCCATACATCATGATCTATATACTCTAATGAAAAACTATTATATAATTTCCATAACCCATCCTGACTTTCTAGAGCTCTAAAAAAGTTGCATGAGGAATTCAGCAGCTTTGTTTCGGATTAAAGTGCATGTGAGTTTCCTACAGAGTAAAAACACCTTATTGAAAATTATAATAAAATTTGGAGAAGATTGATGCTAAGATCCCTTTTATCTGCTCTTCACATAGTATTCAGGTTATTAAAAGAACAAAACTGAAATATTCCTGAAAAACTGTGTCGTAGATCCTTGGAAGTGAGAGTGTTGCTGGTACCGAAGCATAATGGTGTGGCATGAGACTCAGTCAAGTGAGTGGAAACAAAATAATTGTAACAATGTTCCTGGGTCAGAGTGTCAGTCAAACTTTATTGCTCTTATTAATCATTGTCAGATCATAAACCTGTCAGGGTAGGTAGAGGTGCTTCCATCCTAAAAACAACAACAACAGATTTTTCATATGTTATATTATCTGCCAAAGGGTCAATAAAGGAGGATTCAGCAAAGGATTCAGAGACTGAATTTTCTGTAATGGCTTTAAAATAATATTGTTTTTTTGGGAAGGATTCAGTCAATGGAATTTTCCATATTCAGAATTTGACTGGTTGATAATCTCAGCTAATGCAAGCAGTTTCTGTCCAGATCAGATGGAACTCATTATTTATTTTTCTTTGCCACTTCCAAGTTGACCGTTCTGTTTTTCATTCTATTGCTATTTACTTTTTAGGAATTATTATATACTATGTAGAATTCAGCTGTATTGAAACTTCTTTCTAATGAGTTGCACTGTAAACAAAAAGAATATAAGCAAAGCTATCTTTTCCATAGAGACATCCATTGTACTGATCTCTCTCTAATTGTCAGCAAGCTCGTAGCCATTTTGTGCCTCGTTTTCATCACAGCTGTTATGACAAACATGGTAAATTTAAGGACAGCGGTCTGGGTTTGTTTTTTCCTGTTCCTTTCTCTCCTTACCTTTTCTTTTTGTGTCATGGCCTTTACATTGTAAGTCTAAGGGTAAGGGTTGCCTCATTTCTAATAATTAAGAATGTCTCCAGGACCTTGTTTTAAATGCCTTAAATAAACAACAGTAAATATGTTTTGGGAAAGTAGGTGACAATAATGCTAAAATGATGCAACATCACAATACGTGCTCCACCTTTCATTGCAACACACATTAATCATTTCTCACACTTTACATCCCACCAGATGCCCACATTCCAGCATGGCGTCAAAACAATGAGGGGGTTTGTGACGCATTAAAAACTAACAATATTATTATTGAATAAATTTTAATGGATGTGATATATGACAGCAAATAAAATCTAGCTAGATGACAGACAGACAGACAGACAGATGATAGATAGTGTGGCTTTCCAGAAAGGCTATAATGAATAGCCATAAGTCCATTATCTCAGATTTAGGCAAAAGTCCAAGTCATATGAAAGAGAAAGGAACTAGAGAAGGTACATTTCTCCTTAACAAATTAGCAATAAAATATTTGTAGTGAAGCGGCCAATGTATGATGAAACTTTAGGTTATTGTATTTGAAAAAATACTATGAATTCAGTGTTATTTTGTTAAGTTTCCATCTCAGCTATTAGTACGATTAGGACTTCATCCCTCAATAAAAATGGGAACAGTTAGCTATCACTGAATATATTTGTCTTGTCTAAATTAGATAATTACAACTCACTGAATGTAAATCCATGAGAAAGAAACTTTGCATATATTTTCAACAGTTTCCTAATCTAGCAAGCACCTATCCAAAATGAAGACCTATATAGAATTTGACAGTAATGTTACTACTGTGTTTTTGTGACAAGAAGGAATGTGTCCCTACTGGAGCTTAAATCAAAAGGGCCCAACCTGAAAACAGCTGTTGAGGTTTTTAAAATCCTGAATACCTAATGCAAAGTAGTCCCCAACTCTTTATATGCATGGCATATATGATGCAAAGTTTTACATTTTCTAGTACTTTGGAAATGGCTGAACTTGTGTATGAGTGTGTAGCAGTATTTGGCCATCTTTGGGCACAGAAAAGGAAAGATTTAGATTTAGATTTTATTTGATTTATATACCGCCCCCTCTCCCTAGGGACTCGGGGCAGTGAACAGCAGAATA
>JAEANM010024982.1:0-11033 GCA_017656035.1 Myanophis thanlyinensis | reverse complement strand
ACAACGGTGTCATCAGCAAACTTGATGATGGTGGTGGAGTTGGTAGTGGCCGTGCAGTCATATGTGTATAGGGAATATAGTAGGGGGCTCAGGACTCAGCCCTGGGGTTCACCGGTGTTGAGGGTGAGTGAAGTTGAGACTCGTCTGCCCATCCTTACCGCCTGTGGTCTACAGGCGGTAGATATATGTACAGCAACATATTTGGAAAGGAAGGTAGCAAGAGAACCTGTGAAACAGACAATGCTGGTCAAGGGAACTTGGAATTCTGGACAATGTAGTCCCAAGACATCGTAGTTCAGAAAGGCTGCCTATAATGCTAAAACTTCTATCTGGAACTGTGCTGCCTCGGATGCTTGTCCTAACGGTGGAGTCATGGATATGCCACAGGGCATTTGTTTTTTTGTCCTTTCCCACTGAAGAGTTTGCATGAAGACACTGTGTTGTGTTATCATTCCCGTTCTCTCTCCCCACCCCACCCCACCCTACCCTCCAGCTTTGCCTTCCATAATATTAGCCAACTTTGCTTCTCCTTTTTATCTTTGAATACCATTTGTTTATTATGTCTGAGATGGAAGTGAAAAATCGCAAACTTGTCTTACAACAGAAGATAACCTGGTGGGGTTACTCAAGGCTATAATCTTTGGCTTGCGAAGATATTTGAGCTTTGTCCAAGGGAGATGGATCTACTTCCAAATACAGAACTGGGGTGCAGATATCAACTTTTTTTGGTCCCTCTGTTGAGCCCAGTGGAGCAAGATCAGGGATGTGGCTAGCACTCTGCCTGGTAATATTCCCATTTTTCATTTAATATAGTTTAAAGCTTAAAAAAAAGAAGTCAGACTGGGCATAGACTCTGGCTGACATTAGTTGTGTACACCAGTTGTCTGTCCCAGACAAGATATAAACTAGCTTTATATGTGTGTGTGTGTGTCTTAAAGCTTAGCATTGAACTGCAGTGACAGCCTGTAAAAAACAGAACAAAAAGTGAAAAGTATGGTTTAAAGCAAGTTGCAAGCAAGAGACTAATAGAATTGACTAGTAGGAAGATACATAAAAAATGGGTAGAGCTTAGATTGTACCTTTGTGACCATCATCTTGGCTTTGTTGACCATACCCTGTGGATATCCTACAGAGATACTTGCATGGTATCCTCATAAATCTAGAAAGACTTTATAAAAATGTGCCTGTTTTTCTTTTGTTTTGGCTCTGCAATTAAAATATCCCTGTCAAGGCCAGCCATTAGATGAAGCTTGTGCCTTGCAGCTGCATCTGACAATTTAGGAGGACAATTCCCGTTAGAACTGCAGCAGGAAAGAAAAAAAGCTTGCTTCTTTCCCCAGATGTGTTCAGTTATAGCTTTTTTTTTCTCCTCCTATTGCTAATTACAGTGGGCAGGGAAGCAGAATTTTCACTGGAATTGTGATTGGGAAGAAGAGAGTCTAACATTTTCTCCCTGTGCATTTGGGTCCTAAGGAAATTGGGTACCCCGCCTAAAATTAAATGTTTAAATACTCTGACACAACACAAAATTAATGTAACATGAGTTACTCTCCTAACTAGATCAGCTAGCCTGGAAAAAAGAAAGGCCTAGGAAACTTAAGCAATCAAACAGAATCCTCACTGATCTTTAATTGTAAATAGAAATGCATCTGAAAATTGCATTCAGTTTACCAATGGGCAAATGACTGAAAACAGTCTTGCCAATGAAATGACTACACTTACCTCAGTCAATGACTATAAAAGCAAGACGATAGTACCTCATAAACAGAAGTGTAAATCAGCAGGAAAGCAGAGTTTCTTCTTCTTTAAGCGCTGAAATTGGCAAAGAAACAGACTAACACCAGGGAATGAAAGCAAATCTTGGTTTCTTTATAGTCCCCCAATTTGTTAAGCTTCAGTTCAGAAAAAAAAATCAGACATGTTCAGCAATGTATGCACAGAAGTCTTCAAATTTAGTTGTCTTATGAAGATTTGTGAATTGTGGCCATGGGCTTTTATTTGGGAAAAACTATGATCCAATAGTTTTCCTAAGCAATTGTCCCAGAGCAAAATGCTCTTAATGCTGCCTTCTAAGTATTGTGTTGAGTAAATTCACGTTCTGTCACATTTTGTCAATGACAAGTAATACAGAACATAGACAAGACTGCAGCAGTTCAAAATCTGTTCGTAACATCTATGATCCCATGTCAACCAGCTACATTTGGAACCTGTTATTTTGGGACCAGCTGTGAGATGATAGGTAAGCAGATAGACAAACAGTCAGTCAGGTTGCTGGGTGTTCTCTCTTCAGAAAAAAAAAGTGAATAGTGAGAAGTCATAGTTTCTGCTTTCCTAGAATCCAAACAACTTTAATTTAAAATATATTCCCATATATTTTCTTTAGGCTTTGAAGGGCAACATTAGAGCATCATTGGAAGCTGTAGGAATCAAAATGTTCTGTGAGAAGGTGCCTGGGGGAATACAGTTCTGTGACATGACAAGTGATGCAATCATTTTGAGATCAGCTTTTTTATTCCACCTTTCAGATTTCTGTGGTATCACTTGACAGCATGTATTAAAATGCCTCTGGGGATAAACTGGAGAAGAAGGTTAGTGGAAAGCCTGCCTGGGTAGCCTGAAGTCAACCCCCTCCCCCCATATTGACTGAGATATAGCAAGTGTCTAAGACTGCTGACTACTCCAAATCCTATTGGTTGGGAAGGCCAATAGAGAGTGATAGAAATTGGCCAGAGCTGTGTAATCACTTTTGAGTGGCATGCAAGATTACAGAATAATAGAATTAAAGGTCATTTTAATCCAATGCTTGCTAGTGCAGGAAATCTGCCATTTTGTGCTTCTAGAGCAACTCTACTATTTGAGAAAATTTGCTTCATGGTAAACTCTTTTTGACATTAGAATGCTGGTTCTAGTGTTAATCTAAAAAAAACCTTTCTTGTAATTTTAATTACTTGAACTTGGTTTATCCTCTGAAGAAAAAAAAATGCTGTCATATAAGTTTCTGGCCTATAGAGTTACTTCATAGATTTTGGTACTTCTGTAGAGTCTCCGGCATCCTCAGGTTTGGCTCCAAATCATTATAGTTTGTAATTTTCCTGATTGTTCAGTCCATACTTCCATAATATTTGCACATTTGAATCCTTTGAACTAAATATTTTGATTATTATTTGGATTATTTATGACAAAGTAGATCAACATAAACTAATAGGAATTTTTAGGTTTGAAAACAAGACCTAGCATTTCATACCTTGGAGTAGGAGAAGAATGACTACCTCTGAAGATTTCTATTTTACTTTCTTAGTGGCCATTAAGGGGTTACTTTAAATATTATTTTTGGAAATGTTATATTTCATCATTACACAAAAGACAGGTCTGGTTAATGGCACTGGGAGACAACTAGTTGCATCCAGACCAATTCTGACTCTTTTCTTTCATTCACTCTTTTGATATTGCTAGGTAAAGAGATGCAGAAATGGAATATTGTAAATTGGTCTTTTAGCTTTTATTTTGTTGCAGTATTGCAAAGTTAAAATAGTAGGCTTAAGAGGAATCCTGTAGAGCAGTGTAATGGTATGTGAAGTCCCAATAGGGTATCACTTTGTAACATCCAGAGAGAATGACTGCAAAAATGAAAGATGGATACCTACCAATGTATGAGTTTAGACTTCACATTGGCAGCAAAAGTTGTTCTTGTGTCAGTCTGCTTGCGCTAAGTAGGCTAAGTAATATCAGAAAAAGGTAGATAATCTACATTTTGATATCTGTAAAAATCTTTTGCCTGACTTTTTTTTTAAATATTTTAATCTAAAACATAAATGAGAAGAGAGCATCAGTTGTCATCTTTCTTTCCAGGAAAGCCTCTGGAGATCATGAAGGTCTCAGTGTTTTTCTTAGGAAACAAAGTTGATAAGGTGACTACAGCCTAGGATTCTGACTGGTGATGTCCCCACTACTCAGAACATATATAAAGATGAGATAGGAAGTCTTAGAGAGGTTTCTGTGATGTAAAGAATATCTGTAAGAACATCTTTAGGTGCTCTTCTCATAAGCGCTGATGAGTGATTGGCTACATCTTCCCAGATCTGTTAGTGTAAAATATTAATTCTGTGTATGTGAAGTTCTGCTTCTATCTCTCTTCTAATTGATAATCATCAGTTGCTGCAATCAAAGGGTTGCATTCAGTGTAACACTACAGAAAAAATGTGCAGAAGAATAATTAGCACAATAACTAACTAATGTTATGGAATATACATTGTAAAAACACATGTGCAATAATTACAGCAATTAATACTTTCCAAAGCATGAAAATTTATATATTTATTCACAGCAACCAGTAGAAACTGCAGTGAAATATTACCATTGAATAAGATCTTAAAGTTGTATTTCAGAATATTAAATATTTATTATTCATCACAGTTGTTGCTTTTCTAATTCTTTAATTTTTCAGCATGCAGGGTACTTGCATGGGTTAATATCCTAGTCATTATAATAGATTTGAGGGATCTGATCTACAGACTTCACTGTTCTCATTAATCCCATTGTCTTCCTCTTTCTGCTCTTCAATTGAACTAGAAAATATGAAAAAATACCCTTGCATTTGAAATATATTTTCTCATGTTAAGTAGGATTTGCTTAATGTTTACAAATTCAAGAGGGATCACTTTTGTTTTGCAAATAGACTTTTAAGCCAAATCTCTGGAGAATGCTGACATCAAAAAGTTGCATAGGTGAGAGGCATTTCAAATGTGTGATCAAAGACAATTTTCAGTACGGATTTAAATTGTAACATGTCTGGTTCAAACAAAGGATAAGATGTATCTAGTCTATGTACCTGAGACAACCCAGGTGAAAGCCAGGCATTATTTAAAAAAATAAAAAAAATATTTAGCAATGGCTTGTAAAAAAAAAAAAAGACAAATAATTGCACTTTTTAGAAGACTGTCATTGCTTGGCACAGTGGCAGCACAGGTGAGTAAGATTTCCTGTTAATTCTAAGCTAAGTAATAGACCAGGGGTGTCAAACTGGTAGCCCACGGACTGGATGCATCACATACAGGCCACGCTCGCTCCAGCTCCGCAAATGGGAAAAATGTTGTGAAATGTCACGTGATGGCAACATGACGCCATGAGTTTAACAACCATGTAATAGACTATATCAACTTCAAATTGTTTTCCCAGAAAGGCACCTTGAAGTTGTGCAATATCAGTCATGAGAGGCAGTGGATTTCCCCTTTGAGTCTGTGGCCTTTTGGACATTGTGTGAAACAACCACTGGCCTTGAATACCTGATTTCCTCAGAAGATGAGCTTGCAAGTTAGATATGACATAGAAAGACTTTAAGTGTAAAGCTGCCCTTTGCTGTTGAAAATATTTGCTTAGGTGAGTAGACCTTAGGGCAGAAACTTTTTATTTCCTTCTACAGTTTTCCCTAGCCCTAAAGAGATCAAATTACAAACTTCTCACACTGGAAACACGAGATTTGAAAAATCTAGGTTTTATCCTCTTTGGAATCACAATCCTGTTGCTCTTTAAGTGCTTTTTATTTTCCTATTCCCTTTTCTCTGCAGTGTTTCTCAGCCTTGACAACTCTAAGAAGTGTGGACTTCAATTCCCAGAATTCCCTAGCCAGCAGAAACACTGCCCTAGGGTCTCCAGATGTCAGATCAAATATGTTGAGGTCTAGTTTTAAGATATTTGGGTCTGAAGACCCTAGAACATCGTTTCTCAACCTTGGCAACTTTAAGAAGTGTGGACTTCAACTCCCATAATTCCCTAGCCAGCATGGGGATGAAACATGCTGAGATCTAATTTTAAGATGTGACACAAGACTGCAATGCCTTTGTTTTCATACAGTCTTTTCTGCAGTTCTTTTTGTATCCCATCACTCTGTTTCCCAGATACATTTATAAGCACCTGGCTCTAACCTCTGCATTGTAGTATCCTTTCATTACAAGTCTTATAAATGAGCTTCTTCCTGACCAGTTTTAGCCCTGTCATCTTATCTGGTCAGATCATGGAATGCTAATTTCTACAGAAATGAGTGATGAGATTTAGCACCATATTAAGTGGATTAAGCATCACTTTTCAGATGGGAATAAAAGGTTTGAATTAGGAAAGCGATCATATATCATTATTAGTTACAGCCATATCTGGACTAAGCATGAGATTCAGACCATTATTAATTGCTTTACTGCATCCAATTTAGTCGTATGTCTTATTTACAACCATGGACAGTGAGGTACTTTTATGAAATGCTCAGTAGGAAGTGAAGTCAATTATTATTTCTTATTATTTGTTGCTGTGAAATTACACATTCTACAATTAGTGTGAGAAGTACCGTAGATCAATTATCCTCTTAAAGGACACCTTGTAGGACACTTTGAAAACAATCCACTGAAAGTTACGAAAGGATTAGGGTTTAGCTGGGAAATAAATTCCATTGATACCAATTCTGATAATGTCTGACAAACTGAAATCCAGAATGTAGCATAATGAGAAAGCCAGGTAACTTTAATGAAATCCATACAGGAAGAAAAGTAAGCACACAAAATTCTAAAGTTTAAATAATCTACATAGGAGCAAACCTTTTAAGGTATCAGTTGATTTTTTTTGAGACCCTCTTGAGAGTTATGGTGAGCATGCTTGGAGCAAGATGGTGTATGTAGTCTTCTGTAAAAACATAATACTTTGCATTCCTGAGTAGACCCTTCTTTTATTAATCATGAAAGGTTATTTGAGGGCACCAGTGGGAAACTTGGTTATTTCTGAAATTAGCAAATATAGTTCCAAAAGTGTTGGTCAATAGGGACAAGAAATAATTCCCTAGATGAAAATTCCTTCTCTGAATGGTATTAAGGTTGACTCAACCTTCCATCCTTTCAAGGTGGGTAAAATAAGGACCCAAAGTATTGGGGGCAATATGCTGACTCTGTAAACCACTTAGAGCTGTAAAGCTCTGTAAAGTGGTATATAAGTCTAAATGCTATTGCTATCTTCTGTCTGTCTGTCTGTCTCTTCTTAAATATATGTGGAATCAGAAAAGGAATGAGAGTCATGCTAAAGATAATGTCATTTTTAATGAAGATATCCAGAACGATATTTCAGGGTTCCCATTTATGGGCCCAGTGCATTTTAACATAAATTACTTAAATAAAATTATAGATGGGATGCACATCAAATCTATGATGACACTAAGCTGGGTAGGCAGGAAGAATAGAGCTAACAACTCAGAAAACAGGTTCAAAAGATATCTTAGTAGACAGGAATACTGGGCCCTACCTAACAAAATTTATTATTCTACTTTTGTTGTATGCCACCCAAACTCACTTGCTTTTGAGATGGGCAGCTGGGTAAATTAGATAATGGAAAGAAGTCCCTGTGGATTTTATTCTGCTAGTCATTGCTGACTCTAGGAGTTGGCACTCATCTCCATTTCAAGGCCATGAACCAATGCTGTCTGAAGATGTTTCTGCAGTCATGTGACCAGCATGATGTTGTGGAGCACTGTTTCCTATCCACTGAAGGTGGTTTCTATTTATCTTTTCATATTTGTATGCTTTCAAACTGCCAGGTGGGCAAGGGCTAGGCAAAGACAGGCATTCACCCCGTTGCATGGTGCTTGGGTCTTGAATCCGGGCTGTCAGATTTCCAGTTGACAAGCCCAGTGCCTTAACTGCTGAGCCATCATATCACCAAAATTATATATTTAGATAAATGAAATGCAGTTCAGTGGTGAGAAATGGATGGTACTGCACTTAGGTAAGAAAATACAAATCCACTTGTTAGATGGAACTGGGCATCTTGGTAGACCATAAATTAACCAGGAACCAGAAGGTGCTGCCCACTGCTGCAGTTAATGCAATCTTGAGATGTAGCAACAGAGGTATAGTGTTGAGATAATGGGAAGTGGTAGTTTTGCTCTGTGCTATACAGATCAGAATGCACTTTGAATACTTTGTCCAATTTCTGTTGCCACAGTATAAGAATGCCCCTGAGGTGCTAGAATGAGTGCCAAGAAGTGGTGAAGGGCTAAGTGGAGACTGAATGTCATGAAGAATGGTTAAACGAATTAAATGAAGTCCAGAAAGAAGATGGCTGAGGAGAACTTTTAAACACTGAAAGAGCTGTCTTGGGAAGAGAATATACCATAGCTCCTAATCTCAAGACAAGAAGCAACACATAGAAGTTTTATAGACTGGAGATAACCTGAAACAAGGAGGAATTGACTGACAGCAGGAACTATTAAGTAGTGAAAGAGCTTCCCTCCTACAGCCATGGTACCCTAGCAACAGCGGTTTTCAACAAAGCTTGTATAGTCATTTGTCTGGAATGGTATGGCAATTCCTTCCCTGGGCACAGGGTTAAACTACAAAGGCTAAGTCCTTCCAATTCTACAATTCTATGAGACTGTAGTCACTCTAGAAGTCATCATTATATTTGTCACACTAAAGGCACCAGGTAATGTTTTTTGTAAAAAATGCAAGGCAAAATTAGCAAGTGACAAATCCTCAAAGGGAAATCTGAAAATAAATTACTTAGCAATGGATGTACATGAGCACAGACACAATAAATTACATGTTGGACAAAACAGCAACAACTGAGATTTAGAGAAAATAAATGCTGCTTTGTATATACAGTAGATCAAAAATAGGTATCCACTACTGTTTAGGACAGCGGTATCATGGGAGTTTCAAACAAATATTGCTAAGAAAATAAAATATTTATCTGCAAACAAAACCGAATATCTGTATAATCAGAAAACAGGGATAAATTTCCCATAAAATAATAAGATCTTCTGACTATTAATAAAATTAAGAGATAAATAATTTAAAATATTTGAGGTAATGACTATTTCTTTCACAATAAATTCTAGATGCCCCTATCTCTTAAAGCAGGAGTCTCCAACCTTAGCAACTTTAAGACTTGTAGACTTACATATTCTTTAGAATAGAATAGAATAGAATCCTTTATTAGCCAAATGTGATCAGACACACAAGGAATTTGTCTCCGGTGCATAAGTTCACAGTGTACATATAAGTAGTAGGTATCATAGTTACAATCATTAATCATAAGTTACAAACAACAATGGATAAATCATAAGAAACCAATAGGAGAAGATAGTAGGAAAGATGAGAAGATGTGAAAAAATGAGAAATGAGACTGTGCTATGGAAATGAAGTGTTCAGCAAAGTGATGATATGGGGAGAAAAACTTTATGTTTGGTTGTTTTGGCATGCAAAAGATCAATGCAAGAATCCTTGCTGAAAACATCAGGATAATCCTGTCAAACTAGGTGTTCTATTATTTTATTTATTTATTTTATTTTATTTAATTTAATTTATATACCGCCACCTCTCCCTCAGGACTTGGGGCAGTTTACAGCCAATAAAAACAAAGTAGAGATACAAAATACAATTAAAATTAATTAAAATAATTAAATAGCGGCTGATTAGATATCATTTTAAAATACGATTTAAATAATTAAAAACAAAACCCAGAATTTAAAATAAATTTATATAAAATTTAAAATTTAAGTTTAAAAATTAATTAACCCTTCGGTATCAGGCCAGGCCGGCTCATTGAAATAAATGGGTTTCCAGGGTGCGTTGGAAACCCTGGAGATCCGCTCTATAAATTTAGTCCAGCCAACTTCCCAACATATTTCTCTAAAAGGGGAAGGTTGATAAAGAGTCAATCTGGGTCATTGGGGACATGATGTATGATTGTATTTGAAGCAAGAAGCTGCACCCCTTCACTCAAGGAGACATTTTGTTGATCCTGATGAGAAACAATGTCTTTTTTCACTAGAGAGATTGTGAAGTGCTTAGAGTTGCTAATTCACGTCTATATTTCTGGAGACTTTTTAACTAAAGATAATGCCTTTTGTTGAATAATATTTGTATTATGTCCTCTCAAATAACAATCTATAAATATTGACACCTTATCCATTATAATCAGTGCAATTCAGTTGGAGTTTAAGTCAGTTTTGTAACTCAGTTGGATGATAGTTCTAAAGAAGGTGGAGAGAAAGTAACACTGTTGATTCTCTTTGATCTTTCAGCATCTTTGATAACTTTGCTATTTTGCTGGGCTGCTTTACTCCATCCATCAGGAAGTGGCATTGTAGTGTTTTTGCTTAGCTTCCTAATACTTACGCTAAGTTGCTTACAAGTGTCCAATTTAACCTTATTTTAGATTTTATATGAAAAAGTTAGGCTAGATCACTCATGGATTCAAAGCAGGATGTTTTATAACTGGTATGAAGTTGATCTACATTAAGACTTCTATTTTTTTTTAAAGATAAAGTTGTTCAGGTGCTTATTTAATTTACAAGTAAATGCCCAAAACAATGAAACTGAACCTCAATATTATGGAAATAATCTTTTTCTGAGAGTGCAACCTTTACAGATGCATTTGCACGCCCCCTGAAAGTTAATTTGGATCTAGTCTTGTATCTTGTATCTTGATCTAATTTTGTCACTTGTGATTTAACTAAAATAAATAGAGATGCCTCTTTTCAGTTTTGACTGGTTCACTTGGCTAAGAATAGCCTATCCATTGATGAGGTATACTGTGATAATTTTCTAGTTGGTTATTGTAATGAGTAGCACATGAGGCAATCTTTAATATTAATTGTGCTTACATTGTATCAAGTGCTACTTCATGATTCTAGTAGATATGGCTGGAAGGGAATAATGCTACTTGGGTCTTTTAGTGGATTGGTTTCTTATTTTATATTTACTGTTTCTTAAATTGTGCTGTTTTGTTTTAGTGTATTTTGTTTTGCATGTCACTCTCTCTTGCATCAAAGATGGCTTAAAGATAATGCTGATTACTATGCCTGTGTAATAGATTCCCCATAGAATTCCATGGTTCTGTGCCACCCACTCTTACATGCAAATTTCCTGTAGTATGAGGCATACAAAGCATGACAAGTTTTCACTCATGTTTCAAAGCACACACTCTCTTTTTTTTCAGAGCTATTTGTTATTGTCTGCACCATCACAAGTTTAAAAAAGGAAAGTTAATTAAATATG
>JAEANM010024980.1:0-11034 GCA_017656035.1 Myanophis thanlyinensis | reverse complement strand
ACAAACAAACAAATAAATAAATAAGACTCATTGAGCTTTTGGGTCTTTGCTTATTTTATTCTTCCAAAACAACATATAGCGAGGTAGTTTGGGGATTTCCCCCAGCAATTACTCAGTTCTAATAGTTTTAAGTAGGAGCTCCTAGACACAGGGATATTAAATAACCCTTCTATCACAATCCATTCACATAGGTTATTTTCTTGTGTACGGTGGGTTGTTGTTGTTTTGGGTTTTTTTAAAGCACATTTGCTACAGAAAATGAGCTAACTTGTTAAAAGTGACCTAACTGTGGTTATGTCTTCTGATGACTGTCTCAAAGAAACATTTCCAGGGATTTGGGATTTGGTGTTTTTTTCTGCTCAATCTGCTTAATCATAAATGTTCAAGGAGGAAAAAGAGACCTAAGATAAAAAAAGAGGACCACTTCAGCATTGTTAAAGTAGCTGCTCTGATAGAAATGAATCTACATTAACATTGATCAAGGTGTCATTAGTGATGACTACTACAAAAAAGCCAGAATCTTCTGCTATTGATTTCAAGAAGTCACTGCTTGATTGCTATACAAGCCAACTTCTTGAGTTGGAGTCATGGATGTGACATGCAAATCAGCTTTTGGGCAAACTCGTTGATATTATGACTGCTAAACTAATGTACAGCTGGATTTTTTATGCTAAATTCCATGGAAGAATTTCACTACTGTATTCACACAAAATTAAGAGTAATGATACAACCCAGAATTAAGTTGGGCTTTTGAATATGCAATACCAACATTATTTTTTCCATGAGATAGTACAGCTTATGTTTAAAAGAGTTATATAATTGCATCAATAATTGTTTCTGAAATCCCATCAGTACCTCTTTTTTTCCTCATCTTCCTCCTTTATCTGCAAAGTTTTCTTCTGGAATTTCTTAAAGGCATTCAATGCAAATGGTCCTGTATTGCCAAGTGGAGAGCCAAACAAAGGATAAGAGGTAAACAGAATTGCATTCACATTTATCTACAGGAAATAAAGAGGCTATCTTCCATGAAGCCATCCCCAAAAAATCCACTTGCATACTTGCATCACGAGATTTATCGTGAACTCATGCAAGTTGAGTCATTTGCATGATAACATCCTGAGGCACTTGTAATCATTTTGATATCACTGTCACTTATAATGAAAGCCTATGGGTACACATTAATTGTAAATGACCAAATGCAGTTTGGGGATGCACAATGGTTCAGGGGTTAAAGATGATGAGTTTATCAGCTGGAGAGCTGACAGCCTGGGTTTGAGACCTGAGCTTCATGCAACGGGGTGAGCATCCTTACTTGCCCAAGCTCCTGCCCAACTAGCACTTCAAAAGCATGCAAATGTGAGTAGATAAATAGGTACCACTTTGGTGGGGAGATAATAGCATTCCATTCATCCTGGTGTATAGCCATGCTGGCCATATGACCATGGAAATTGTGTTTGGACAATGCCGGCTCCCTCAGCCAAGAAATGGAGATGAGCATCATGTCCCAGAGTCAGACATGAATGACAGGGCAACCTTACCTTTAAACACAGTTTAGGACAACTTTCATCAAAGTGAGACCCAAACCCATCAGACAAAGCAAAATGCCTTGAGATTCTTTTGCCAATTGCATCATTACCTTTTGCATTGGAAGCAAAGTTAGATCATGGTTCAAGTGGGTTGAAATGGCAGATACAGGTAGTCCTTGATTTACAACCACAACTGGGAATGGACCATCTGACACCAATAATGCAGCCATTAGTGAGCCACATCTGATTTTACAATCTCTTTGTCATAGTTGGTCAACAGACACACATCTACCTACTGTAGGACCTAGAAATTACTCTAAGAGAAAGTCAGACATATTAATCCCAGGGTTTAAATCCCAGACCTTTTTCTCCTGGCCTTTTAACCTTGAAAGTCAAATTGACCTGTTCTGGATTTACATAACATTTCTATCTGTCTTGATAATTGTTAGTTCCTGCTACATCAGTATTTGCCGGTATACTTTATGAGAGGATCTAAAAGCTCCTTTATATGTTGGGCAGGAAGAAAGACAGTAGAGAAGAGAAATGCCAATAAGTATTATTTTAGTTTGAAGCTAGGATCATTGCCATTGTGAGTGGCACAAGGAAAAGAAGCTGATTAATAAGGAAAGTGTTAGGAAAAAAAATAATTATAGAATGAATTGTTTGCTGTTCTTGGGAGACTTTATTGACTGTGTCTTTTCCATTTAACTCTCCTGTCCATGAAAAGCTGAATTAGCATCTTTGGAGGCAGTAACTTTGGTTGGGTTGGGTTTGGATTGGTTTGACATATAAAGTTGATATTTTAGCCAGGTATAATGTTCAGGTATTCAACTGTACAAGAACAACAGTAGACAGAGGCTTCAGATAGGATTGTATAGATCAGTGTAATATTTACACAACTCTGGTACATGGTAATTTTTTTCTATTTCTGCTAGTCTCCATGGCTCTGCATATTGCACAGGTCCTACCAACTTCTAAAACCTCTGATTCTTTGCAGTCTGAGAAAAATCACCTTTCACTTCCACCTTCATTCAGAGATAGATACAACTGTGGTCTCAATGAGTTCATCCAATGTTTGAGACTGTTATTTCCCACAGCCCACACAATACACACTTTTAGGCATACTCCCTGGTTTGTACTTCATTTGACCCAGCTTGGGCAAAAGCCCTCAAATACGATATTGCTGTTTGCAGTTTTCAAGTTATGGAACAATTAGTATTTTCTAGGAAATGCATTTCTCATGCTATGCAGCAATAAAGAGTTTTGTGGGTTTTTTCTGTACACATTCTGCTAATTTCAAAAGCCATTCCCTCCCTTACAAACTCTTCCTGCCAGGCTAACAAGATGACATTCTTGGAAGCCAATGCATGGATTACATAAATAGTGTCCCATAAATGCAGTATATGCAATATATGGATTTTATCTGTATATTTAAGAAAGCTAGAAACACACTTGTTCTTTGGTTCATTAACTAATAAAGCACTAAAACTCCCATGCTATTTGCATGAGAACTGGAACATTTGAAGCAGAGACTCATAATTGACCAGCTCAGGCAATAACGATTCAGTGAAAATGGTCTTTGAGACCACCATGAACATATGGGCAACACCATGCTGAAAACATTTTTGGTCTGCAGATGGTGGAGGCAGAAAAGAGGAATCACAGGTTAGTTTTAAAGTGCTTTAGAAAGTATTATTTTCAAATGGGAAGGCTGATGGTATGGTAGAGCTCACAGTCTGTTTTTCGGGACAGATTTCTACTCCAGCAGGGTTTTTCCCCCCAGATTTTTAATTTTGTCAAGGTTTTTAATAAAGCCAAGGAAAAAATAGTTGGTCCATCTTTTACTTATTTTTTTACTGTACATCATTTCTCCTCATCACAAATGAAATTGATTTGTTTCAGAGGGTAGAGACTGGTTGGACTTAACTTTGAGGTGGCATGACTCACCTGTTCCTTTTAACAAGTGTTTGGGGTTCTCTGCAGAAATTATTTTCTGTTTGCAATATTTCCTGGTCATACCACCTGTCTGTTTGCCTAACAATATAATTTTGATCTTACTACATTTCTGATGAGTTGCCTTGCATATAGCTTCCCACCATAAGGATTCTCCTTTTTCTCCACCAATATTTTTATGTTTTACTGGTCCATAGCTTTACAGCTCTACTGAAATGTATGAAATTTTTTATGTGTGGAATTTAATAGCCTGCATTCCAAGCAGGCACTTCACCTGATAAATTGTTGTATTTATCATTTTCTTTTTCATATTTAAAAGAAAAACAATTTCCTGATCTTTCTAATCTGTGTTTAAATATTTGTTTTCATACATTTACTGTTTTTATTGTGTTGTGAGCCACCTTGAGTTTTCTAATAGAAAGGCACAATAAAAATATTTTATCATAAATAGAGCTGAATTCTTTTTTTAATCCAAATCAATTACAAGGCCAGTTTCAGAGTATTAATATACTATGTCATGGAGAAATTAGGAAACATTTAAGAGTGCTTTTAAAATGGTTCAGTTTTTCGTTGAAGAAGCTGAAATTACCTGCTTGATTAACCATTCTGTTTTTGTTTAGTGTTTTGTTCAATTGATGCTGTTTTAGTGTATATATTAAGACTGTATTTATTTAATTCTTCCATCCTAAAGAATCAATTGTCTTTTACCTACTTAACATACTTTTTCAAGTTATTTATCTGACTGTTAGATCAGCTGAACATTTTATTGAATTTAATTTTATCCGTTACTGTGGCTGATGATCACGTTCTCAAAAACTGATGGCAAACCACTGAACAATGGTTGCATGTTTTTCTACCCTGAATTGTCATGGACAGAATAAGCAGTAAATAGTTTGTTTTTTAAAAATTAGGAGAAAAAAAATACTGTTTCTGCCCTCTCCAACAATGTTCAAACACTCCTGCCAAGCCTTTTGTAGGCTACTATCACTCCCCTCAAAATTTCATTTCCATCCACAAACGCATGGCTTCTCTTTACATAATTCTGTTTGAAACTTTTCTAGCATAACCAGTGAATTATAGAATAAATCTTTCCATTCCAGCAGGCCTAGTTTTAAATCTGGAGGCTTTATAGATAAGACTTTCCCTACAATCATTTGCCAGAATTGCTATAATATTCATATGCAATTACTAAACCTCATCAAGGTTAGTGAATGAGATCATTTTGCTAAAGTAATCATCACTGTCCATAGTGCAAATTACAACTCTTGGATGGAGAGATTTTCACAATTGCAAATCTGTCGTGTTAAATATCACTATTTGGTAATTCATCTTGATAGCTAATTTTCATAAGGGTGTACGTGTTAATTGAACAGGAAAAAAGACATTCTGTATAAAGGCTTCTAGAAGGTAGTGATCAGATAGTAATCACACTCAAGGGGATTAGAATGCATGAAATGCTTCCAACTGTTTCTTTATCTAGAATAACGTAACTGCAATATCATACAGTTAACTTTATGGGACTACTGACTTTTAGAAAGACCTAACACTCTACCTTGTCCTACATACATTCTTTGCTTTCTGAGCTTTACACATTGGTTTTAAATGGTATTTATTCTTCATAAACAGCAAACTTAAATTGTATGGCTGCCTCCTCCCAGTCAATCACTCAGTGTCCCAATGGTTGCAGCACGGCCGTATCTCAGTCTGTATCCTCTGCAGACCAGACTCTCAAGATCCCTTCATCCAGCTGTGAGAAGGAAAGGTCCAGGACACACTTTGATGTTCCTAAAATTATGATGTAGTTATATGGTGATGAAAGCAGACCTATGGTTACACTTCAAATGTCTGTGCCTTTTTGGTGATATAACTTTATTACTCAGGGAACACTTTCGTTCTAGTATGCCCAATGACCCATAGGAAATAATTTTTCTTGCAATGTTTCCACAAGGATGTTTATAAACGTATGGAAACACAATCAGACATTAATCAACGCAGTTAATGCATCTACTTTCTCTTTCTATTTGGCGTCAAGAGGGATCTGAGCACTTTATAGTATTGAGCTTTTAGAAAATATACAGTTTGCAGCAGAGTTGAGCTGGCAAACGTTGAAAATCTTCACACTGTCCAGCAATATACGTACCTCTATTTCTTATTATATCTCAGTTTAATTATACTGTTTTTCAGAATAATGTAAGCAAAGAGTTATTGTATGATCATTGCATTTGACTATTTGTTCATAATATACTCCTATTATGAACATAATACAGGCTTTGCACAACCTTAAATTTATAAGCCAAAATCTACATCATCATATGCATCTTAATTGTGACATACTATCCACATGGATTATGCACCAGAAACATTAGATATATTAATCCAAATCCCCCATCACATTTTCCAATCTTGTATTTTGATAATGCACAATAAGACTTCATTTTAGCATCCAGGTCACATTTGTCATTTCCTTTAAACAACTGATGAAACTATCATTTTTTTCCCATCTCTTTCTTATCACTCAAGATATTTCAGTAATTAAACATTGCAGTGCAAAACAATACAACCAGTCTTTCCTAATATATTATTCTACAACTGGAATGTGTTAATTTTCTACATCCTTAGAGCCTTAAATTGTTCTCAAAGTCCCCTGAATCCTTTCACAAGTTGTTAACAATTGTAATTTTTAATTACTGTTTAAAAGGAAATATTAAATACATGGGTAGCAAGGATAGTAGCTATTATTCAGTTCATTTCATTTCATTTTGTTCTGCCCACCCATTCTGGTAAATTCATATTATACTCTCAAATGTTACCCCAAACCCAAGTGGGGCTAGAGGTCTAAACAAACCTTGATGTTGAGCATCATTGCTCTGTATCTTAATTATCCAAACAAACTAAAAGAACATAATATATTTTATTCACCATATGTTTGGATTGCAGGAACAATATTTTCTTTGAATTACACAGATGTGCATATTACATGTGTGTATAGTGTGCTACACAGTCTTCCAGCCTATCTGGTAATGGGCACAGGCACAAATGTATTTAAATTAGTCAGAAAAGGTGTCAGTACATTGAGTATCACTGTCATTACTCAAAGTAATGTTTCTATTTCAATGCTTCAATATGCACACTATAGTCTAAATTATAAAATATTGTTAATAAAATGTGAAGACACACCAAGAAAATGTGAGAAAATACAAGATATATTTGTAAAAATGATCGGTTTTTATCCCTAGCGTGTCTAGTTGGAAAAATATGTAATTGAACGAACAATGTGTTCACAGTTACCAATAAATGTGCTAAATTCACCTTATGAGTTTACAGAACATTGGGGACATCCTAGGACATTGCCTGGCTTGAAATGTTTGCTTCAATATTTGTTCAGCCTGACTGGCCAATGGCAGTTGACAATTTTTCCTAATTTATAAAGGTCAACCCTCTTTTAAAGGATTTGAAACATCTGATTAAGTGATTGTTAACAAAAGTACCCGGGACTGCAAGAAAAACCAAATAAAGAATTCTGAACTAAATAAAGGCTAATTGTTCTCTTCAGACAATCGTTTGCAGGCAATTCAGATACTAGTACATGATGGAAAAAGTTACCATGTTGTGGAAGATTGAGGGAACTTGAAGAAAGGGAATACAATGGATAAGATATGTTAAATGAGATTTTATTTTACCCTATGTATATAAATTAGGATATGAAAATCTGCTCTCTTTTTTTGGCCATTATTTATTGAGACACATGTGGCTATTTTAGCAAATGTATTTGTCTTTGGAAAAGAAATTGGGTGATGGCAGTGGCAATTGTGATGATGATAATGTTGATGATGTTGATTATAGATTTCTACCCCAACTTTCTACCAAAAAGCCATGTAGTATTTCAACAGAGTATGTCAATCAATGTCTTCTCAGTGAGAATGCGACTAAATATAAAAACAGGGCACATGTAGACATGTGAATATTTTTGTTTAGGATCAAGGAATTTTGTTGATACATGTCCCAAAGATGCTTTTTCAAGGAGCAACTGGACTTTCTTGTTTTTCTTTGAAGACATTTTGCTTCTCATCCAAGAAGCTTCCTGGATGAAGCCTCTTGGTCTTCAGAGAAAAACAAGGAAGTCAATTGCCTCTTGAAAAAGCACCTTTGGAACAACCATGACCTGGATGACAGAGAATCTCCATATATTTGTTGATACATGCAAAAATAATGTACAACATCAGAAAAGCATACCATTGCATATTAATAACGTGAAAAAGACTTCCAAAGTATAAAAGTCTATAACATTTGGTCTCTTTATAACATTTTCAGAATACAGAATATACAGAATAAGAGAATTGGAAGGGACCTAGTCCACCTCCCTGCCCAGGCAGGAGACCCTATACCATTTCAGATAAATTGCTGTCCAATCTCTTCTTTAAAACCTCCAGTGATGGAGCACCCACAACTTGTTTCCTTAGCCTTACTGCTGAGAATTATGCAAAGGATCCGAAAGTACATTATGCTAAGAATTTGAAACTAAAATATATTACAATTGGCATGATGTGTAAATATTGTAAATATATTACAATTGGCATGACATGTAAATATTGAGAGTGAAATGTAGGAAGTGTAACTTTTTTGAGATAAATTAAATGGAGCACAAATGTTATTTTTTAATTTATTTTAAACAACTATTTATTTAACCCTATCTGGAATATTATGAGTGCATTCCTTGGACAATAGACATTGAAAGTACGGAATCTTAATTTTTCTTATGCTTTTTGTACATATTAGCTATAGTTAAAGAGAAGGCAAAGATAGTGACTAAGGAATAAAATCAGTACTGCAAGAATTACAGCTTTCATGACACTGGTGATGAATCCACTCTGCTAGTGGGCTTGCTGAGACGTTTAACCCAGGATATAATATTGTCCAGCAATATCAATAGTAACATCTAAATGTAATGCTTTTTACACTGATTTTCAGAAATCCTATCTATAAAACCTGATCCTTTCAATTGAAGTAAACAAGTTACCTGACTTGCAGAGGTGACATTTTAGCTTCTTGAGGAAAGATATGCTATACCAGTTTGGATAGGAAACACGAAAATTGAGAGATTGATGACTATTTAGAAACCACTGCTATTATAGGCTGAAATTCAATGGGATTTATTTCACTAGACGTGAATCAGGTTACAGTGTTAACAACAGTATTTATGAACTTGTTATGATTATGGTACTACTTATGATTGGTTCTAAGATTTTCAATCTCCTTTTATATTGACATCACCAATCTATTACCCTCTCACCTCTGTAGCAATATCAAAATAATATTTTCTCAAATTGTTATGCTCAACACTTTTTTTATCTTCTTCCAAGCATAATCTTAGATGCCTACCTCTTACTTAAAGAGTTAGAGCAAAGCAATCTTTTGTAAGTAAATTAGCATATTGTAAATATGTCAAAACATAGTATCTCAAAAGCATGATAGGACAGGATAAGTCCTGCACAAACACGGTACATTCTCTTGGAGATTATCTTCAGTAGGACCACTGCATTTTGTAAAATTACTTGTTATATTACAGCTTTAGGATGGCAATTTCTGCTAGATTACAGACTGTTGGACTATTCCAATAGTTCTGAAAACAGAAAACAGACTTTTACCATAAGCAAAGTACAATCTAAACACGCTTATCAGATGAAAGCACCAGTCTGATTGCGGTGCACAACAGTGACATGAATATAAAGACTCCCTAAGGTTAAATTAGGCTCCTACACTGAAATTCTAATTAGAAATACAAGTGCCCCAACTCTGAGAAAATGCATGTGTGTTTAATTACTCTGTTTTCAGTGTCTCTCGTCTGTTATTCCATGCCACTCTTCTTCCTCTTTTCTTGCTGTTTTCAAGCAACCCATGCTCCTCACTTAATCTAAGTGTAGGGCCTTTTTTAGGCTGGCATTAATTGACAAGCAGTGTTTAATTATTATTTTTCATCCTTGAAGAGACCTTCTATTAACTCACCATGGCTCTGTGGCAGCAACCCTGCCCCACTGGATCTGGTGGCACAGCTCTGCCATCTTCTGTCACTTCTCAACACTTGTCAGAAAGGCAGGTATTTTACTGCTCTAAAGCCTCAGTTATTATTTCTGTCAGTAGTTGTCACTGCATATTATCTGTAGAAGTTCTCTGACTGCTGGAATCTTTAGGCAAGCAGCTAAATGAATGTCAGCCAATAGCTGCTTGCTTAAAGATCATAAGAACAACAGCAGGCCAAGACAGGTCCAACTAGCTCTGCTTTCTAACATCAATACATAATTCTTTATGTGAATGACCTGAGAATTAAGAGACATATTTGTGGATGCCCAACGGATGTCTCAAACAAAGATTCATGTAGCAACGATGACCATCAACCTAAACATGATGTACCCACCCACTCATGCTTACAAAAATAGCTCTCCATCACAAAACATTACAATGAGATATAAAAGAGGAATCTAAACAAGTTGACTTTATTCAATCTGGAGTTATATTTCAAGTAGTTATGAGTGAACTCCAACCATGATTCAGTTTAAGAATATTTTATTGGAATGAATCATCTTTTCAGGAAGCTTCATAAATAATAAAAGTCCATCATGATTCAAATATGAGTCAGCTCAAAGCCCCAATAGGAAAGGATGTGAGCAAGGGATGGGGAACTGTCTTCATAACTTTGTGTTATCTCTAACCTGATGTTATTTTAGCTGCAAATGAATGTAAATATGAATAGCAATCAGACTGCAACTAGGCTTGAGCGTTTTAGAATCCAGTCATTTTCCCTCTTTGCTTACCTTATTCCGAATGGTCTCAGAGACAATAGGAAGATATACTTGCATTTCAGTGAAATAGGCAGTACTGTACAGAATGGGAAGAAATTTTGTTCCATGTAGTTACTGGAATGTTCTGTGATACTGTGTAGTCTATAGGCTTTCTATTCCTCTAACTACAATGATTTCCAGATTTCTTTAACATAAGCAAGGGAAAGAGTCATGCTTTTTTAATAATATAAACCTGGACTAAGGGATCAAAGTGTACACTGCCCCTAATCACAGATATTTGACTGAAAGATGTATAAGCAGAATAAATTTGTCAGGCACACTGTTCTATAAACTGCAATGAAAGACCTATCAGCATATATTCTGGAACGCTATGCAAGACCCTTGCTAGCCAGGGCATGGCTTGAAATGTAGTGCTAAAGAGGAACAAGATCAAGTAAGAAAAGCATGCCAAAAAAAGACTGGACAAGAATTCTTTTATTATTTTGATGACAGCAAAATCAGTTGAGTACAGAATCTCTTTCCAATTGAGAAGTTGTGTCTCCCAGGTTTCAATTATTCATATATCTATAACTAATATAAAATGTGCTGTTACAGGCAGCTGTAACAACATCAAAGGCAGCCAAGAGGGCTGAAAGACTTACAGGCAACGTACCACAATCCCAGGCAACGTAACAAGAATACTACTCAGGACTATAAGATCCCAGGCAACGTACCACAAGAATATCAGGACTATAAGATCCATGATTGCATCTAATTCC
>JAEANM010024978.1:0-11034 GCA_017656035.1 Myanophis thanlyinensis | reverse complement strand
TGTCCGGGCAAATGGGGAAAAGCAGCTCCGGCAAGACGAGCATGCGCTCCATCGTGCTTAGAAATCCCGCGATGGAGCGCATGCTCGTCTTGCAGGAGCCACTTTTCCCCATCAGCAGCACCTGGGCGGCGGGAGAAGAGCCGCTGTGGAGCTGCGCCCCCCGCTGCCGGCCCCCACCGCTGCCGGCCCCTTCCCCCCCTGCCGCCCTCACCCCCCCGGCCCCCCACCACTTGAGAACAAGTACAAGATACTTTTGTATCTTGGAACATAATTCGTAAGTAGAGACTATTTTTTTCTTGGCCTATTTTGGGGAAATCAAATATGGTCACTCTAGAGTACACCAAGGAGACCTTTATTTGACCATGACTTACTTATATTATCTTCTATTTGTACAATAAAAACTGCTTAACCTCACAACACATGGACAGGCTTAATCATGATTTTCACTGGGAAACTATGAGTATTTTAGATTAAAATAAACTTTAAAATGCTAGGAAACTTTCAGAATTTGGCTCTCAGGCACATCAGTGTGGTGTTCTTTGGTTAGAGTATTGTTTTCTGCTTAATTATTTGGTATTAATGCTTCCTTACCAGGTTGTTAGATGGTTGAAGGGGATTTGTTCTGATTCTTTTTTTGTTTCCTTCTCAGCTTTTTAACTGTCACTTTTGAATGGTAAGTAAATCTACACTGATATAGATGCAAAGAGATAAATCACATTTATGTACCATTCAAAAGTGCCAGTTAAAAAGCTAAGAAGGAAACAAAAAAAAATCAGAACAAATGATTAAGCAGAAAACAATACTCTATAATCAAAGAACAGGGAGAAAACACCACACTGAGGATGTTGTGAGTCAGGTAACTGCAAGCAAACAACCAAGGTTGGAGGGCACCAAGAACTCAACAATTCAACCTGAGCTACAAGTATTTTCTTCTATTGATATTTATGTATTGATTTCAAATCAATCAGACAATGTTCATCTTTGGAATCCAAATTCAGTTATGTCAAAATACTTGTTCTCTGAAAGTGGATAATTCAAAGTAAGATTGTTTCAAAGTATCAAATATTTTTCAGGAGATAAAATATGTTTCTTATATTAAGCTTTTAAAATTGCTTACTACAGACGATATCAGGAATGTTTTTAGAAGCCTTTAAGAAATGTTTTGTTATGTGATACCTGTCAAATATGTTTGTTCATGTAGTTCATTGATGCTCAATAATTCTGAATTTTGTTGCTGACAGCTTTTTTTTGCTTCCTCCCATGTTAGAGTGGAGCGGGAGTTGATCTGGTAGAAATCTCCTGTCCAGTGATTTTTGATCCAGAAAAAGTTATCATTTGTATCTGTAAGCATTATGAAAAATAGAGTCAGATCATTAGTAGCAAAATCCTGAGAGAAATGTTTTTATTTATATTTCCATTGCATTCATTTTTCTTGCACAGTTTTAGTTAATAAGAATTGCCAAAAATTGAACAAGTGGTCTGCAGATTTTAAATGGTGCTTTGCCTCATCAAGTCACACAGTAGAAGTAAATTAACTCACCACTTCTAAACAACAACATTGTCATATAACTTCACTAGATAACAGAGACTTCTGTCCATGTATACTAGGAGTAAAGATAAGCAGAGTTTTAGCTATTCTCCTTCAAGATACCCTTATCTACCCTTGAACTATGTACCTCATTTTTAAACTAAAATGTCTATGGAGAAACAAATAATCTCAATCATTCAGGTCATGGCTGTCCCCAAGTACTTTTTCTAAAAGGCAATTGGACTTTGTTGGTTTTTAAATTTGAAAACGTTTTCCTTCTCGTTCAAGAAGCTTCTTTAGTTCATGAAGCATCAAAACTGAAAAAGCTTCTTGGGTGAGAAGCGAAATGTTTTCAAAGGAAAAAAACAAGAAAGTCCAGTTACCTTTTGGAAAAAGCGTAATGGGACATATTTAGACTACTACAACATGCTTGTATGGGGTTTTCTGTGTAAATGGGTAGTAGCAATTGGTTGAAATTACACTAATGGAGGGAAATAGTTTTAGTAGTGTTACGTATATATTGAGATTCCTCCATTGATTTCCAACAGACTTCTGGCCCAAACTAAGGTGCTGTTTTTAACTTTTAAGCCTTACTTTGCTTGGAACCCATATAGTTTTTTAACCTATATATTCTCTTAGCAAGAATCTGCCTATCATGTACACATATCCTGAAAGCCCACATATAGTAAATGAATTAGAAACCAATAGGTATTCTTCTTGTAGTAGCCTCTCATTATGCCCCCAAATCATCACCCACTTTACTCACACTTTGCAAAACTATTAGCATCATTCTTTGTGATAGATTTTTGTGCAAGAAATGGATCCAAGCTGCTTTTGTGACAATAACACGACTTTATTATTTTCAGCTAGTTTTTGTTTTGTTTCATTTCATTGATTTCATTGATTTTATTTGATTTTATTTTCACATTTTTCAGCCACCCTTCTCAGCAGTTTTTATGTTTCTTCATCATAATGTGTACAATATTGCTACTACAGATACATAAAACATAAAATAAATAATGAGGCTCAGCCTAGGTCATTCTGCGAAAGGACATAAAGATAGCAGCCCAAAGTACCATTGTGCATTTAAAGGGCAAAGGGCTGCAAGACTCCTAGTTCTGCACAATTGGTTTCTCTTAATACCTGGGATGACTGCCTTCATCACAGCCATTAAGAGGATGACTAGCACTGATGATATTACATAGTTTGAGTAATCTGCAAGAAAACAGCCAAGCTCAGAGAGCACCAAGGTTTCTTCACTGTCTCTTTTAGCCTAACTTGAAAGGAGAAGAAAAATATAACTCTTATACCTCCAATTATGAGTATTTTAAAAAGAGGCAAGGAAGTAGCTTTTTAACAAGCTACTAATAAGAAACTTGCTGAGTAAATGTATGAATACATGTATGACTGACTGTGGTTTTAGAAGTATTGATTTTAGATGTGCTAGCTTCCTTTTCCACTGCCCATTCTATGAGCTAGCAAACCAGAACAAACAAACAAACCACCCAGTGGAGAGCTCTTAAAGCAATCAAAGAAAATCCGTTTGTAAAGGGCAAGGAGTTGTCATGCTAGTTTCATCCTAGCAAATCATGGTTGCCTGGCTTCTTCTGCCGGCATAAGAATAATGCTGCTAGTGGGGTTTATGTGGAAACACAGAGAGATCCTTCCATGGAATCAGGAATCCCCTGAAAATATTAGTGTCCCACTATTATACTTTTATTTCAAATCATATACAGGGACTCCTTGACTTACAACAGTTCCTTTAGTGACTGTTCAAAGTTACAACAGCACTAAAAAAAATGACTTATGACCATTTGTCATATTTATGACCATTGTAGTATCCCCAATGGTCACATGACCAAAATTCATATGTTTGGTAACTGGTGCACATTTATGATGTTGCAGTGTCCTGGGGTCATGTGATCAGATTTTGTAACCTTCTGAGAAGCAAAGAATGGGGAATGTAGATCCATTTAATAACCATGTTACTTACTTAACATTTACAATGATTTACTTAACGGTGGCAAGTAAAGTCATAAAATGGGCAAAACTCACTTAAAACATATTTTACTTGTTAGGCTCAATTACGGTTGTAAATCAAGGGCTATCTGTATATGTATTAAAACATAATAAGATTACTATATAAAAATAAGATTCCCTGATGATAAGTTTGATCCTGATCACTGAAAACAAAACAAAAGTGCTTTGTGACTGATTTCTTTGGGGATTTTTTCTAATATCTTAGTGTAGCCTACAATCCTCAGATTTCCTGATGGTCTCCCACCCCACTACTAATGCTATATGGTCAACCAAAATCAGTGTTGCCCATTAATGCAGAAAAGATGAAGTCAGTTTTATGTAATATTTTGATGTAGTCTAAAAAAAGAGGGTTCCACATTTTGTGGAAATAGGAAACTCAAAGTATAAAACATTAATGAAATGCATAAGAGATAACTTTATGCTGACATTCTGATTCTTCCCTCCTTCCTTCCCTCCTTCCTTCCTTTCCTTTTGCAGGGCTTCAAGGTGGTGCACAAACAGTTGTCTGTGTTGTAGCCGAAAACCCGGTCCAAATCGAGCAAGAAATGCAGCAGACATGAGGTCAGTTTGAAAGGTCCCATTTATTTCAAACCTAGAGTAAAACTCACGATGAGCTTTTGCTCTGGTCATAACTGGAGGAAAAAAGGTGAGCTGCGGTTTTTATATTTTGCCGCGGCTTCACTTTCCGCACTTCCCATTGGCTGGATGCACCAGCCAATCAGAATCGCTCTGCTGGCAGCCAATCAGCTGCTGGTTCAAGAGTCCGCATTGTCGGACCAGAGTGGAAACTCTGTCCGTGCCTGCGCAAAAGATTACACCCCTCCCTTCTTGGATCAAGTGTTCAAGATGGCCTGATCGTGCAAGTGTAGTCCTGTAGGTAAGTGGGGCGGTGCCTTGTGCGAGTCGAACGGTGCAGGCTCCGTTCATTCACGCTGCTGCGGCCGCCATGGAAGGACATGCTGGGGACCTCTCCTGTTCCTGGTAGTGGCTGCAGCAGCGGCGGCGATGGTGGCAACGGTGGTAGTTGGGCCTTGGCAGCTGGAGACTGCAGGAAGGGCCTCAGGTAGGTGATGCGCGACTCCCTTAGTAGGTTGTCCGTCCCCGGGGTCGTCCTGTTCCCCCCCCCCCGCTTGGGCCGTTCCCCTCCACCATTCTTTCTTGTAGCTGGTCGACGTTCCTTCTCCAGGTGCGTCCGTCTGGTAGCTATATTTCGTATGATTTGGGCCCGGTTGACTGGGTTACTGTCCCGGGTACCCATTTGGGTGGGCCTGGGTAATTTCATGCAAACACCCCCTCCCCCTCTAAGAAGGTCCTTACCCCCGGGGAGGGAAAATCTGGGAGTGTGGGGGGGCATCTGGGTGGACCCTGCTGAGGGGAATTTTTATTTTCCGGTCCATTAAGAGTTCGGCCGGGCTGCGGTTTGTGGTTGGTGAGGGGGTAGAATGTTGGGCTAGGAGGAAAGTGTTTATTTTTTGTTGCAAATTGCCCGAATTCATGCGGCTGAGTGCTTTCTTCATTGACTGTATGGCTCTCTCCGCCCGTCCGTTCGCCATGGGTCTGTAGGGCGCTGAGGTGGTGTGGCGAATGCCCAGCCCTGTGAGGAAAGTGTGGAAGTCATCTGCTGTGAATTGGGGGCCATTGTCAGACACCAGGACATCCGGAAGGCCATGAGTTGCGAATAGTTTCTGTAGTGTGGCAATAGTTGCTTCAATGGTGGCCGAACGCATCGGCTGGACTTCTGTCCAATTCGAGTGGGTGTCCACGATGATGAATAGCATGTGGCCCTAAACTGGTCCCGCAAAATCGATGTGGATGCGAGACCAAGGGTTCTGAGTGGCATCCCATTTGGACATTCGGGCTGCCGGGGGGGCTACGTGGGATATTTGGCACAGATAGCAAAGCTTGACCTTATTTTTGATGTCCCTGTTGAGGCTGGGCCACCAGACATAGCTCCTGACCAATGATTTCATTCTAATTATAGCGTGACTCTCGTGTATTGCTGTAAGGATTTGTTCTTGTAGTTGCGGGGGTATGATGAGTCTGCGGCCCCACAGTAGAGAGCCTCATTGGGTGGATATTTCAGATTTCCTGAGCTTTTTTGGTTTGAATTGCTCCCCCTTCTTCTGGGAGGGCCAGCCTTTTAAAACCCATTGCAGGACAGTTGCAAGGGTGGAGTCTTTGGGTGTATAGTGGGCGATAATGCCGACCGTGATTGGGTTTTCCAGAATGTGTTCTAGGAGCAGTAGGGGGAGTGTTGGAGCTGGGTCAATTGAGTTGCTTGGTGCTGGGCAGCGGCTAAGGGCGTCAGCGTGGGCTATTTGCGACCTGGGTTGGTATTCCAGTGTATAGGAATAAGTAGCCAGGAATTCAATCCAGCGAGTCAGGCGGGGAGAGAGAACCTGGGGAGTTTGTTTATCCCTAGCGATGAGGCCCAGCAGGGGTTTATGGTCGGTGACAAGCATGAATTTCCGGCCATATAGATAGTCGTGGAACCGCTTGATTCCCGCGACTACTGCTAGGGCCTCCTTATCAAGTTGGCTGTAATTTCTCTCCACTGCTGATAGGGTCCGGGAAAAAATGTGATTGGTGCTGTAGAGCCATCTGGGAGGATGTGGCTCAACACCGCACCCACTCCATATGGCGAAGCATCGCAGGTTAGCTGGACTGGGGTTGACTCACTGTATTACACCTGTCTGAGGTTACCAGGGTCTTAACAGCCTGAAATGCCTTTTGTTCCACCTCCCCCCAATGCCAAGGGGTTGCTTTGTTCAAGAGTCTATGGAGTGGCTCTGCGACTGTGGCTTTGTGCCTTAGGAACATGCTGTAGAAGTTCAGCAGTCCCAGGAAGGCTTGTAGCTCTGTCTTGTTTGATGGGGGTGGGGCATTGTGGATTGCCACTGTCTTACTTTTAATGGGGTGGATGCCCACTGTATCGATTTTGAAACCCAAGAATTCAACTTCAGGGACATTGATTAAGCACTTTTTAAAATTTAATTTAACTCCCGCGTCCCGGAACCTCTGAAGGGTTGTTCTCAGCTTGCTGATGAGATCCCGGTGGCTTGATGTGGCTACTAAGATGTCATCAAAATATGGGGTGACTCCAGGGATGCCCTATAATAAATGTTCCATTAGGGATTGGAATATGTCTGGGGCTGTGCTCACCCAGAATTGCAAATGTGTGCATTTGAATGCCCCCCTGTGGGTGACAATCATCTGTGCTTCCGCCGTTGCCTCGTCTACTGGCAATTGCTGGTAAGCTTGTGCAAGATCTAATTTAGCAAAGATTTTCCCTTGCCCCAGTGAATGGAGGAGGTGTTGTATTTCTGGCACCGGATATGCATTCCATTGTAAAGCCTTGTTCAAGGAACACTTATAGTCCACACATACATGAATAGAGCCATCAGGCTTAATGGGGGTGCCAATGGGGGTCTCCCACTTGGCATGATCCACTGGCACAAAAATTCCTTGGGCTATTAATTTGTCCAATTGTTCATCGACTTTGGGTTTGAGGGCTAATGGCACTCTGCAGGGTTTAATTCTAATAGGCGGAACTGCTGGGTCTAGGCTAAACAATATTGGGGTCCCCCTGTATTTTCCAAGCTCACCGTTAAAGACGTCTGTGAATTCCTCAGTAATGTCATCTTTGGCATTGGTGATGGCGTTGGCATCATTGATATATTTGACTTCTCCGAGGCTTAGGCTCAGGCGGCGGAACCAGTCTCTGCCCAACAGGCGGGGGAAATCTCCCTCTGCGACTACAAGCGGCAAGTAGTCAGAGAAGTCATTGTGGTCCACAAGGACGTTGATCTGGCCCAGGATAGGGATTGGTCACCCCTGGCAGTCACGCAGGGTGGTTTGTGCAGGTGCCAGGTCTCCTCTTTTGAGTGTGGGCATCAAGTTCTTGATCATTTGCCAGGACATGATGGTCACTGGTGAGCCGGAATTGATTTGCAATTTGCAATTTCTTCCTCCGATGCTAACTGTAGTGCTGAAAATCTTGGAGTCTGTCCCTTCTTTTGAGGTCTGTTGGATTTCCTCGTATATGGTTAAACACCCATCATAAGGTCTTCTGGGGGGATTGGTCGTCCATCTGTCGCTGTTGGAAGGTCCCCTCCTGAAAGGTGCACCCCATGGGCCACATGTTAGGGCCGCTGGCGGTGGCTATGTTGATGGTAAGGCCCGGCAGGCACGGAAAATGTGTCCTTTTTTTGAGCAGTAGCTGCAAAACGAATGTAGGAAAGGACAGTTTGCGCGCGGATGGTTCCCGTTGCATCCAGCACATGGGGCTTGGTGCAGTTTGGCAACCATCTTGGTGCCCCTCTTGGTCCTAACCTGGTGGACGTCACCATCTTGGTCCTCATCTGGGTCTTCTTCAGGATCTTCCCAAGATGTCACCTGGTACACATTGTCTTGTCGTTTCCCTCTGGATGAGGGGTAGGTCACTTCCGTGGCCAGGGCTTCCTCAATTGCTGATGCCAGGGGAAGTGTTTGTCTCGCCACTAGTCTTCTTCTGAGTTTTTCATCATGGAGGCCCATGATGAGTCTGTCCCGGATCATCCAGTTGAGCTGGGTGTCGAATTCATAGTCGGTAGCCAGGACTCTGAGGCTTGCTAGGAACTCTGTGACTGATTCTCCCTCAGCTTGAGTTCTGCTGTGGAAGTTGACCCTTCAGGACAATGAAGAGGGCTTAGTGGCATAGTGTGCCTGTAGCCTCCTCTTTAGATCGGACCAGTCAATTTCCCACAGCGTTTATGGGGATGCGACTGCATTGGCCATCCGCAGAACATCCAACCCGCAAATGTTCAGGAAGATGCCTTGCTTCTCCTGGTCTGTGACACCGGTCTGTCAGGAGCCAACGAGGTAGAATTCTAACCTCTGCATGAAGAGGTCCCATGTTTCTCTCTTTGGGTTGAATTCTCTGCATTGTAACGAGCTGTTTGTTGGGGGGGGGGGTCGCTGCAGCTGTTGTGGTCACTATGGTTGCTGGAACGGTGGACATGTCGGTTGTTCGTTGGCTACTGGGGAGGTTGGGAACTCGTCGTTCAGCATCCCACCTTCGTCACCAGTGTTGTAGCCGAAAACCCGGTCCAAATCGAGCAAGAAATGCAGTCAACGTGAGGTCAGTTTGGATGACCGTGAAGGGTCCCGTTTATTTCAAATTGTGAGTAAAACTCACGATGAGTTTTTGCTCCGGTTGTACCTGGAGGAAAAAAGATGAGCCGCGGTTTTTATATTTTGCCGCGGCGTCACTTTCCATGCTTCCCATTGGCTGGATGCACCAGCCAATCGGAATCGCTCTGTTGGCAGCCAATCAGCTGCCGGTTCAAGAGTCCGCATTGTTGGACCAGAGTGGAAACTCCATCCGCGCCTGCGCAGAACATTACAGTCTTCCCATTTCTCCACACAATCGCAATCATGTAAGATACATCAGACTAGGAGAAGATTTTCAAAATCACTCAGTGAGCTTCTGCAGCTATGGAAGGACTTGAATCCAGATTTCCCTGGCAGCAGGCCAACCTCCTTTTCACCAGATTCTGCCCAAAAAATGCACCCAGTTTAAAAAAATGCAAACACATGCTCTTAAACAACTGTGAGCAAAATAATTACTTTTAATTACATTGCAAAGGGTGATTTGAAAAAATTAATTAATCTTATTTTAAAATGTACTACATTACATTCTAACTGATAACACATTACCAAGATGTTGTGACCCCACCTGTAGGGTAGAGCTGCTGTAGAATAATGCAGTAGTGAACATGAAACAGTCTGTTATAAAAGACTTGTTTTTAAACATATATATGCAAATTCCATTGCATGAGAGTCAGTTAAAGCATTAGGCTAAAAAGGAAAGATTGTGAGCTCAAATTCAGCTTAGCTATGTAAACCAGTTGGTGACTTTTAGCCAGTCACTCTCTCTCAGTCCAACTACCTCAATGAGTTGTTGTAGGGAAAATAGGAGGAAGAAGGTATGTGGATATATTTGTTGCCTTGAGTTGTTTGCAAAAATAATAAATGTGGGATACAAAATAAATAAATGTATTATAAAATAAAAGTTTACCTTTTATTGGACAATATCCAGTTAAAGAGTCTTTGTCCACATCTGGAGTTGTTCCACACCAAAACCGTTTGTGTTCATCATCATTAATTATGCATTCAGCATGCCATTTATTCATATACTTGAAAGGAAATACACAGGGTGCTCCGAAGCTATTGCCTTGTATAGTAAATAGAGCTATAAAAAAATCAAACGTATTTATCACTGATTGAGAGGTACAAAAATTCGAGTAGAAATGCTATACAAAATATCTCAGGATTTAGCTCTAATGAATATTCATAGTTTGTCTATAATACATGTAACCGTGTTACATTTTTCAGAATTTGTATCTTAGAATATAGTAGTCCTGCATTCATTTAGTCATCCATTCATTTAGAGACCATTCAAAGTTACAACAGCACTGAATAAAGTGACTTATGATTGTTTTTCACACTTATGACCATTGCAGCTCATGGTCACATGAGCAAAATTCAGATGCTTGGCAACTGACTCATATTTATGATGGTTGCAGTGTCCTAGTGTAATATGATCAACTTCTGACAAAGTCAATGGGAAAGCCAGATTCATTTAATAACCCTGTTACTAACTTAACAATTACAATGATTCTATGGCAAGAAAAGTCATTAAATGGAGCAAAACTCATTTGACAACTGCCCTGCTTAGCAAAATAAATTTTGGGCTCAATTATGGCCATATGTTCAAAGCCACCTGTATAGAGCATTTTTTTTCTCAGATGTTGTAAAAGACAACAACATTAATATGTTAAAGGACAACTAGGTGCTAATATAATTTGAAATTATACCTTTAGTATCCTATTTATTTCAATTTTCAGGTAAAGCGATTCAACAAGGAAGAGAATTTAGATATTTACCTTCATATTTCTGGGCACATAAGCTTTTCTTTGTTCCATATATCTTCCAAACACTTTTTCTGGTCGAGTTTGCTGATAGTATAACTATATTCTCATGGCCATTATCAGGATTTAAAAACAGGTCTTCTGTTCCAAGGGCAAGCACTGTATCATTTCTGCATTCCCATTTTTGTAATTCAAGGGTTTTGTTGCATGGTGAAAGTATAACTGGAATCATATTTGTTTTTGAAGGCACACTCAGACATAACTTCTCTGCCATATTTAATAAGTGATTATCAGATACCCACTTAAAATTTTGCTGGTCGCTGTGCTTGTTGCAGATCTCAAGGGAGAAGGAATGAGTTTCTTGACATTTTAGGCAACGATCAAGGTGTTCATTGTATATCAAAAAAGTTTCACTGTCTATAAAATGAACCAACCAATAATAATAATAAATATAGAATAACCACATTCATGCTGTGAGTAATATATATATTGGTTAATAGTTTTTACTGCTGGTATTTTAAAAATTCAGGGAGACTGGTATAGATCTATTTCAGG
>JAEANM010024977.1:0-11034 GCA_017656035.1 Myanophis thanlyinensis | reverse complement strand
AAAAAGAGTAAATGTGTCAAGATCTACATGGCCCTGAATTTTACTATATAAAATGGCCAATATACTACAGTAGAGTTACAGTAGAGTGGATCTTGACATAGACATGTTGAAATTGAAATATAGGAGAAGGGGGGGAGGTGAGAGCAAAATTTAAAATAAATAAATTAGGTGGTAACAAAATTAGAAACACAATGAGAAAGTATTGAACATGTAGACAACTCAAGGGGAAGATAATGTGGTTAAGGAGGAGGAGAGATGACAGAATTTTTTTAAAGATAGAAGGAAGGCAGTGGTGTTCGATAAAAGGTTAGGAGAAAGGGAGAGAAATTTAGGGGAATAATATTCTTAAACACATAATCTTTTTATTGTGTTTTGAATTTTAATACAATATGAAACTAGATAAACTTTTTAGAGAAGAAGGTATAAGATATGTAATTGTTAAAAATGTTTAGAGTTAAGAAAGGTTTTATAACGACTTTTAAAGGTGTATTGACAGACTTATTAAATCTAGAAGAGGAATGATATAAAAATAACATCGAAATAACTTGGAAAATGTGTAATACGATTTGTATTTTAACTATTAGAATATTTTTAAAGTTAAGAGAAGAATAGAGAATTGGATAAGTAGAGATAGTACCAAATAGAGATTGGTACAATTTTGAATTGATGCATTTTGGGTAGAAAAGGGGAAGAATATATTCAATATAATATATAGAATATAATATATATATAGAATATAATGGGAAATGCAGAGGAGAAATTTGAAAATGTTTGTACCAAAAATGATTAATACGTGATATAATTAATGAACGAAAAGATACTCAGATAACACGCTGAATACAGAAAGATATGCTATCTTGAAAGAAAAGATGTGAAATTATGGAATTTTTATTGTCAACTATTTTTATATGGAGAGACATGTGTATATTTGATTATATGTGATTTGATCAATATGTGATGTTATGTAAAAATATAAGAAAAAAAAATTACAAAAAAAGAAAAGAAAGACAACATGTACAACTACCTCTTCCTCAGTACACAGCCCATCCAGTCAATATTTTTCTTCAAGTCATTTCCTTTGCCCTCCATCAAGCATCTAGAGTGGATTAGTCCAATGTATCCTACCTGCCTGTTACAGAAGGTAGGCATAAAGAACAAAAGAGCAATCTAAGAATGAGTACAAATAGCAAAAGCCCTCAAATCTAGACCATGCCCAAAGACCAAAAAATTAGTTTCTCTTTTATTCCCTCATCTAAATCGTTTATGAAGATGTTGAAGAGTACTGGGCCTAAGACAGAGCTTTGGAGTACCCCACTGCATACATTTCTCCATGTAGATGCAATTCCATTAAGGAGTACACGTTGAGTGGTCAGCTGCTTACAATTCCATCTGGTGGTAATGCTGTCTAACCTACATTTTCCTATATTATCAAGTAGCAGGTTGTGGTCTCCTTTGTCAAATGCCTTACTGAAGTCCAAGTAAATTATATCCATAGCATTTCATTGGTCCATTAATTTTGACACTTTGTCAAAGAATGCAATTAGATTTGTCCAGCATCCACACTAGTGTGCCAACTGTGAGCCTTCCAGACCAGTCAAAGCTGACATTTTCATCCATTTTGCTTACAATTACTTCAGGTGGGACTATCCCTGAAATATATTCAGAATTTGCAATTGATACAAAATGTTCCAACCAGACTCCTGATCAGTAAAACACCCAGCCTACAATGTCTTTAGAGAAAGATTTCAAACAGAGTTTAACATGCTGGCACTAACATTTAAGGGTCTGAATAACTTGTGGCTTGATCATTTGAGGATCTGCCTTTCATGTGATGTATTTGGCTACCCCACCTCCTGATTAGCAGGAGAAGCCCTTTTGAATTCACTCTCTGTGGAGATGTATATGGCTCCTGTTCTCTTACACTATGTAAGAAAGAGGTACATCTCTTTTGCAGTCATTTAACTGTTTAACTTTAACTGTTCATAATTTTGTTCTCTTCTATTGGTATCATCATTTTATGATTTAATTACATTAGTATTGCTATGTTTTATGCCTTGTATTTTTATACTTGGAATAAACAGAAAGGCAGGATATAAATTCAGTAATAATAACCCCCCCCCCCAAAAAAAAAAATATCTTCCCTTGAAATCTGATAGTTACAGGGTACTGAATATGAATCAGTACTGGAGAACTCAGAAAGTTTCTGTCACAAGTAATCTAGTTTGATGTCTATTATGAAACCTCCTAGAGTAAAATAATCTAAGATACCAGACAGTTTCATTTTCCCTGGAAGGTTTTAAAAATTAAATTGGACAAGTTTTTGAGGCAAATGTTGTATAGTTAACTCTTTGGTTCTCCATTTTGTTTTCCAGTCTATGTAGACCTTTAAAGTTTCCTTTAAAGCATTTCTTGTCATTCCTTGGATCTGTCATTCTTGCAACTCTTTTTGTCTTAGATTGAAAGGATTTTTAAAAATGAAGCATACTTCTGCTTTTGTATCAAGCACTTAAGTCATTTTGTGACGTGAAGGGAATCACAAACATATTGAGCATGAACCCAAAAGATATTAAGCATTATATGAAGCCTTCCACTCCCATGGAGGTTGAGATTCTAGAAATCTGGAACAACTTTATTCCATTGTACACTAAAGATCCATCTTGCGTTATTTTTTAATAGAAAAGTGAAAGATTTTAAAAGATCACCAAAGAACTTTCTGTCTTTCTTACTGAACTCTACAGCTGAGGAAGAAAGAGAAGAATACATGCAAACACATGGACAGGATATTTGTCAAGATCCAAAAGGACATTTATGTAGGGGGGGGGGTGTTCCATTTTATATTATGCAGGCCATTTTTATACAGTAAAATTCAGGCCATGTAGATTTTGACACATTTACACGTTTCGGTTGCAAGGTCATTGAGAGGGTGAAGGGGAGAGGTAGAAACAGCAACTTCTTATCTTGTTTTCATTCTTTAATTTTAGTTCTCATGTGAATTTCTTTTTGGCGCTTTGCACCTGGGATGGGAAGTGTCTTCGAAAGTCATTGGACTCCTTTTTGAAATGGTTGGACAGTAATTAACATGTGATAATTAATGGGGTGTAACTTTAAGTTTGACTTGGGGGAAGAAATCCCGGAAGCTTTAGATTCGGGATTTCAACAGACCGTACCAGGACAATGTTTTCAATAAAATCTTATTCTTTGGACTTTGCTTCTCTGGAATTCTGATTACATTGACGATGTTGTGTGGAACCCTGACAATATTATTGATTAAGCTATTTATTTGTGGGGAGGGTGACAGAAAGAGAGCAAATGTCATAACCTTTTTTTAAATAAAAGGAAGAATAAGGTCCAGGAATCTGCAGAGGTAGTACCATTTTCCCCCCCAAGTTTTTTATTTTTTTTACAAACATATTCAGCTTGGAGGATTCTGATGAATCTGATGACCCTCACCAAGATATGTGGCATTATCAGCAGTTTCCAGACCTCAGTAATCACATCCAATGACATTGTAGATGTCTCCCAAGTAGACCCCATGAACAAAAATAATGATGGCTCAGTGGCTCAACGCGTGTGCAAAGTAGTCTACAAGAGCGAAGCCTGCAAACGGAAGTTTATATTCACGGTAAATTTGCTCGCCACGAGCAGCGCAAACCACAAAAGACTACTTTGCAGTCTGACTTGTCCATCCTACAGTGCATCTGCGCCAGTGAACTCAGTGCAGAGCTTAAAGAATGCTTGGACAAAGAGGAAACCAATCTATACATTGACTACCGTACTGATTGTGTCAGACACAAAAACAATGGCCCATGCCCTAATATTCATTCTCCTGTACACCAATGTTAGGTACAAACGCCCCCACCCCCATCTCCTTAAGATCCATCCCAAGTGACTTAACGTGCAAACTATTCAATGCAGGATGTCTCACAAACAAAATGTCTGAATTTCTCTTGTACTTGAACTCATCTCTTGTTGACCTCATCTTTGTTTGCGAGACCTGATTAAACACTTGTTTTTCAGATACTCTTTTTACTGTAAGTGATTATCATGTTTTTAGGCCTGACCATAGAGGTGGTGTTGTTGCAATTTTTTACAAAAAGTCCCTAGGGTTGAAAAAAATCAATGTTACTCCTGAGCTTGTTTTCCCAGAGACCATTGTTTGTGATCTTACTCTAAATATTACAGTTCTATTCTTACTATGTTACAGAGCCCCTAATTATGACCTTGGTCATAATTGACTAAGCTAATTGAATAAGCTAATTGACCTAGTAACGTGGGTGGCTCCTTGCCCACATCCTTTTGTTCTTCTTGTTGATTTTAACTTGCCATTATTCAACTGATCCTAAATGAACCAACAAATGAACAGATACACGTGACCTTTTACAATGCCGTAACCACCTTAGGGCTGGAGCAGTTAGTTGTTGACAACACTAGACTTAACAATTGTCTGGACATAATTCTTTGCAACAGTTTAAACTTAATATATGGCTTACATGTTAAAGAACCCTTTTTCAATAGTGACCATAATATGATTGATTTTTGCATTAATCTACATCCTCCCGAACGGGGTCTTAATGACTGTCTTCTGAACTATAATTTTAAAATGGCAAACTGTGACTTAATAGCAACTTATATTACATCCCTAGATTGGCAACATCTGTTTTCAGGTTGTAAAAATGTGGAAGATTTCTATAATATTTTTTTGCTCAAAATTAATTGAGTTATAAAGTTATACATACCAAGAAAAACCAAAACGGTTATAAAGAATAAATTACCCAAGGCAATAAGAAAATTACAATCCAAGAAAAAAATCTCTTTGGCAGAACAAGAAGACAGGTTACATTGCCAATTGATCCCACCCTTAAAGGGGCAAAATGGGGCCAATTACAAAGACAATGTTAGTCAGGCTAATCTCTTCAATTCATTTTTCAGTTCAGTTTTTGTAGATAGCATTGGTTGCACTCCCTCATTTGCAAGCTGAATTACAAATAGTTGTAGCAAACTATTGATTATCCATTTTACAGTAAATAATGTCAAATTAGCAATAAATAATCTAAAACCATCACTATCCATAGGACCAGATGGTTTATGGACTTTTTTCTTGAAAAAGCTCGCTAACGTCCTAGCTAAACCCTTGTACACAATTTTTGAAATATTGTTCTGAACTAGTTCTCTGCCCAGTCTATAGTCATCAGCTATCATTATACCAATTTTCAAAAATTATCCTAGTTCAGTTGAAAATTATAGACCAATCTCTTTCTGCTGTGTTACATACAAAGTCATGGAATCAATTATAAACCAATCCATCGCTCACCACTTAGAGACAAACAATTTGCTATCTCACAACCAGTTTGGTTTTAGGAAAAACTTGTCCTGCAGCTTACAACTTCTGCACTATAAAAACACCTGGACTACATGTCTTGACCAAGGCAAAGCTGTAGATGCAATTTACATAGATTTTTGTAAGGCCTTTGACACAGTACTGCACAAATGGATTGCTGCTTTCCTGTCTAACAGATCACAGAAAGTCAAAGTAGGGAACTCACTGTCTAATCTTGTAGCAGTCAATAGTGGTGTCCCACAAGGCAGCATTCTAGGTCCCATGCTTTTCCTGCTTTATATCAATGATTTATGTGATCAACTTAAAAGCAATTGCATCCTCTTTGCTGGTGACAGTACTTTACGAGAAAAGTCTTGCACTCTTCTGTATGTAATAGAATTCCTTATACTACTAGGCTTGAAACGCTCTGTTTGGAGAACCTAGAACTGCGCCACTTGTGCACAGACCTAGGTATTGCATATAAAATTATACACTGTAATGTTCTACCCTCATTTATGATCTGATTCTGGAGGGGGAGGTGGACCTGGCAGGTATTACCGAGACCTGGGTGGGCCTGGAGGGGGGTGTTCCTCTGGTGGAGTTATGCCCAACTGGGTTTCGAGTTTTTCATCAGCCAAGGGCTCAGGGAAGGGGGGGCATAAAGGGGGGCCTACTACTCACATAACTGGCTCCCTGCCATGTGACGTTGGCCCTGCCTGAGCTCCTTGAGGTTATAGCCGGCTTGGCGGTGGAGACCCCCAGATTTATAGTCATGGGGGACTTCAACCTTCCCTCTGCCAGTGTCACCTCAGGGGTTGCTCAGGAGTTCATGGCTTCCATGACAGCCATGGGCCTGACCCAACTAATTCAGGACCCCACTCACATGGGAGGTCACATCTTGGATCTGGTTTTCGTCTCTGATCAGTGGCAGAATGATCTAGGTATAAATATCTATATATATCTTTTTGTACCCTTTGTTGATTGAATTTTTTATTTTTACATCCGCTTTTTTATTTGTCTCTACCTCTTCCTGGTCGACTTGTTTGTTCATCTTTTTTTGTAGCATATTTCCCATTATTTTCCCTATAGACTCCATTTGAACCATTATGTCCTTATGATTTATTGTCCACATTTTCCTTGTGTTTTGGATTAATGATGCAATCTTCTCCCCATTTCTCATTTCTTCTTGGTGAAGCATCTCATAAAATTCTATTGTATCTCTCTTTTGCCCCATGGTCCAACAACCAGTGTTCACAGTTTGTTAAGTTTTGAAACAATAGTTCCAGTATTCCAACCTGCCTATCCAAAACAATGCCTGTCCCAATTAAAAATCCAATTTTCTGTATTTTTTAAAAATAGGTATTTGCCTTCCCCTTTTGATCTTTCCTTCTGTTTAGGCTTTTTCTTTTTCTTCTAGTTTTGATTCACTGCCAATTTAAAGATAATCTGGAGCCACTCTTTCCTTAATTAGTCTTTTGGGGTTTAAAATTGAAGTAAAAGCAAGTTCTTCTCACCCAGTTCCAAACATTGTTCACTAACTCTGCTCCTGCACCACGCTTAGCTATTCCTCAGTTGTCCCAGCTTCATGGCAGCCATTTTAGGATGCCTCTTTGCTTTGCCAAACAGTGTGTTAGTGAGTACTTGAATATAGTTAGTCCTATGGTTAAGAACATGGATACTTACAGATAATTTGTACTTTGAATGGGCTGCCTATTATTAAAAATTGCAGACAGTGTTCTTAGTGGACCAGTAAAACACTGGGGACATAATATGCTTGGACTTCAGTAAGGCATTTGACAAAATAGCCTACTTCTTGATAAGATAGATGTAGTTAGATGGCATCACCACCAGATTGATTTGCAATTTGCTGGCCATCTGCATCCAGCATGTAGTCCTCAATGGAGCAACATCTACATGGAGGGAAGCATGCAGTGGGGTAGCTCGAGGTTCTGTCTTAAACCCAGTGCTCTTCAATATCTTCATAAATGATTTAGATGAAAAAATAGAAAGGGAGCTCATCCAATTTGCAGATGATACCAAGCTGGGGGGAAGTGCTAAGACTTTGGAAGATAGACTCAAGATTCAGAAGACTCTTGACAGAGTTGAACACTGGACCATATCCAACAAGATGCAATTCAGTGGTGTAAAGTCCTGAATTGTAAAGTCCTCACTTAGGCAGGAAAAACCAAATGCTCAAGTATAGAATAGGCAGTAACTGGCTTAAGAACAACTACTGTGAGAGGGATATAGATGCCTTAATACATCACCATTGAAGTGTGAGCCAGCAATGTGATATGGCTTCCAAAAAAGCTAATGCAGTCCTATGCTGCATCAACAGAAGAATAGTTTCAAGATCATGTGAAATGATAGCACTGATGAGATCACAGTTGGGATATTGAGTCCAATTCTGATCACCACAATACAAAAGGATGCTGAGATTTTAAAGAGTGCAGAGAAGAGCAACAAAGGTGATAAGGGGTTTAGAATGACGAACAAGTAAAAGAAATAGGTATAATCTAACAAAGAGAAGGGCTAGGGTTGACATATCAGTTTTTCCATATCTGAGCAGCTGTCACAGAGAAGAAAGGATTGACCAAAGCATCAAAAGACAAGACAAGAAGTAATGGATCCAAGCTAATTAAGAAAAGAACCAACCTAGAAATAAGGAGAAATTTCCTGATAGAACAATTAACCAGTGGAATAATTTGCTTCTAGAAGTTGTGGGTGCTTCACCACTGGAGGTTTTAAAGAAGAGATTGGACAGCCATTTGTTCAGAATGGCATAGGGTCTCCTGCTTGAGCTGAGTTGGATTAGAAGACCTTCAAGGTCCTTTCCAACTGTGTTATTATGTATTCCATAAGATGAAGCTTGATAAAAGTATGGTATTTCAAATCAAATCAAATCAAATTTTATTCATCACATACACAGTCAATGCATGGTACAAAATGCAGTGAAATGTGTATGCAACTGCTCGCAACTGTAAGTAGTAGAGCAAGAGGTACTAGTATAGACAGGGTAGGAGAATAAGTTAGGGAGGGTGATAGAGAGAGGTAGATTATGGGAATACTGTTTAGTCCTGGGTTGTTATGGTTTATGGTTTGTATTGCCTATGGGAAGAAACTTCTCCTTGGTCTCTCTGTGTTGGCTTTCAGAGAGCAAAGACATTTTCCTGACTGCATCGTGGCAAATAGTCCATTGTTGGGGTGGCTGGAGTCTGTCATTATCTTCCTGGCTGCGGTTCGGCATCATTTGTTTTATATGGAGTGCAGTTCAGGAAGCTTGGTGCGGATGATGCACTCTGCTATGTGCACCACCCTCTGTAGGGCTTACCTGTCCTGCATGGTGCTGTTTCTGAACCAGGTAGTGATGTTGCCTGTCAGGATGCTTTCTACTGTGCAGGTGTAGAAATTCCTGAGCACTTTGGGGAGTAGTCTGAAGTCTTTTAGTTGTCTAAGATAGTATAGATGCTGCTGGGCCTTTCTCACCACAGTGTTGATGTGTCGGGTCCATGTCAGTCAGGTTCTGTGAGATATGGACGCCTAGGTATTTGAAGCAATCCACTCTCTCCACTGGGCTCTTGTTGATGACAGGGATCTGGTATGTTCTTTTCTGCTTTGTACTATAGTCCACTATCAGTTCCTTTGTCTTGCTAACATTGAGGAGGAGGTTGTTTTTCTGACACTAGTTCTCCAGATTTCTAATCTCATCTAGGTAGGCTGTCTTGTTGTTGTTGGAGATCAGACCCACCATGACGGTGTCATCAGCAAATTTGATGATGGTGGTGGAGTCTGTAATGGCCATGCAGTTATATGTGTATAGGGAGTATAGTAGGGGGCTCAGAATGCAGCCCTGGGGAGAAAATTTCAGGAGAAAAACAGTAACTTCAGCAATTCATAGACTATTAGGAGCCCTGGTGGCACAGTAGTTAGAATGCAATATTGCAGGCAAACCCTGTTCACAGCCTGGAGTTCGATCCTAACAGGCTCATGGTTGACTCAGCCTTCTATCCTTCTGAGGTTGGTAAAATTAGGACCCCAATTGTTGGGGGCAATATGCTAACTCTGTAAACTGCTCAGTAAGGTCTGCAAAGCATTATGAAGAGGTATATAAGTCTAAGTTCATCTTTCATCATGAAGTTTTAAAAAAAATCCTTCCTGTATCATTTGTTTCCATAAACCTGGAACATTTGTGAGTGGGCTTAAAGAGTCTTTGAAACCACTCTATCATACCCCAAATATCTTTCTCAGAAAAACAGCATACATCACTTAAACTAGCATGTAAACCAGCGGTGTTAAACTCGATTTCATTGAGGGCCTGATCAGCAATGTGGTTGTCCTCAGGAGGAGAGACCGGGGGGGGGGGGGGGGAAGGCATGTGATCCTGGCTGGGCCAGGGAGGCCATGGCACTGATGGGAATCTAGTTTTCCCCACTTGGGGTGGCTATCTTTTACCTGCTGTACCTGCTCTACCACCTCTATTTGGCCTCTCTAGCTGACAGCTTCACCTCTTTCGTGCTGGGTAGTTCTGATGCTCCAACTGGTGATGGCAGCAGGCTAATGGACCTGCTGGCTGCCTCAGTGGTGGTAGCAGCCCACAGTGGTGACGAGGTGCATCAGGTGTGCAAGGGGAATGCGCTCCAAGCGTGGGCCAAGGGGGGGCTGAGGAGATGACCAGCGGTGACCTGCTCTCCAACTGCAAGCAAAAGCAGATGGGACAAAGTAGGTGGGCCGATGGTGTCTGGCAGAAGCCACCCCACTTTGTCTCGGCCCATAGCAGCAGTAGTAGCCAGAGGTAGAATGCAGGGGGGAGCATGCCATCCTGGTCTGTTGGATGGACTGGGCAGCTACCTTCCCAATCCCAGCCACATGAGATGAGCAGGTACATCTGGTGGTCTACATCACGTGCCTCACCCCCAACTGTGCCTGCTTCTGGTGCCAAATGCACCAGATGCCACACATGCTTCTTGTAGGGTCAGCCCATTGGTAGCAATGGTTTGCAGAGCCCCTGCTGCCAGATACCTCCCTCCTGCACATGCATGCACGCAGGCACACACACACACACACACAATGTGAAAGGCAGTGCTGTGGGTGCAGTGCTGATCTGCAACATGGTGGCATTGCATCCATGCAGGCTGAACCGCAGCTAGCTTTAGATCCGCTGTGCAGCCTCGGCACTGCTGTCTGGTTGTGAACAGAATGCATGAGGGCTGGCATCCTGGGTAAAAGGGAAGCGCTCAGAAGACAGTCCCCAGGGCTACCAGCCTCCTGTGCACACGCCCAGAGGGTGGTGCCAAGGTGGCGCCACAGATCTAAGGCTGGCCGCAGTCCAGCCCAGATGGACACTACAAGGTTGAAGATAAGCACCCAGTCAGACTGGGCTAGGCCGAGGCCCTGCAGGCCAGTCCTTTGCTATTTCTTGGGCAGCCCCATGGGCCAGATCTAGGGTAACCACCTCATGGGACCGATGTGGCCTGTGGACCTTGTGTTTGACACCATTGATATAAAAAGATTGTTATTCCCTTTTGTTCGGGACTCTCCAATCCCACACATACACACTTTTCTTCAAGGCTGAGGTAGGGATCTTTCCTTTTAGAGTCTTCTTTCCCAGTTTGTGAATGAGGAGGAACAGTAGACTCAAGCATAGGGTGACCAACCGTCCTCTTTTGGCCGGACATGTCCTCTTTTTACGTCCTGTCCGGGGCGTCCGGCCGGGTTTT
>JAEANM010024976.1:0-11035 GCA_017656035.1 Myanophis thanlyinensis | reverse complement strand
TTCCTAGTATGATTTGATTGCTTATTTGTACCCTATGACTATCATTAAGTGTTGTATCTTATGATTCTTGACGAATGAATGTACCTTTCTATGTACTGAGAATATATGTACCAAAGACAAATTCCTTGTGTGTCCAATCACACTTGGCCAATAAAGAATTCTATAAAGAATTATATTCTAAAATGAATTCTTGTTCCTGTTTAGGAGTATATATGAAAACATACATCTCAACTGGCAAGGATGATTAATTAATTAATTTATTTATTTTATTTATTCAAATTTTTAAACCGCCTGTCTCCCAAGAAGGGACTCGGGGCGGTATACAACCAATTATTTCCATGGGATGAGTAGAAGGCAAAAACTAGATGTATGCATCTGCGCAATCTTGACGTTTAGTATGACTGCGGGAAAAAGACACCGTATAGGAGAACTGGCATAAATAAGGCTTTATGGAGTTGTTTCTTAAATTGAGAAGTTGCTACTACAGGATCCTATAAGCCAGAAATTCCCTTCTTTTGATCTAATATGTATTTCTAAACAACCTCTTCCACAAATGTTATATTAATATATATATAGGTAATAGGTACAATAACACAAAATATACACAAGATACTATTTTCACAAACTATTTTTACATGGCTAGACAGACTTCCTAGACTTTTCTCAAAGACAATCATTTCCATTTTCCTTCCTTCCTTTCCTTAATATTTTAATCACATATTAAATGAACAAGGGTCAAAAAAAATTAGATGGGAACTTTTAGCATTGTTTACAAGTAATGATATGCAATATTTCAGACTCCTCTTACTTTTTGTGGTCTGTAGTAGCCATTACTACACATATCACAGTTTATTCCAGTGGTGTGTTGTGTACAATTTATGCATATTCCACCTCCTTTGAATTGACCAAATATGTTTATACTTTTTTTTTCATCTGCTACTCTCGGATCATAATAACAATCTTCTGTTTTGTTGTGACAGTTGCATCCTAAAAAAACCAATACTCTTTTAATGTGTGTTTGTGTGTAAAGTGAATCAACCAGGTAAACAAACCAAACATACTATATTCTACACACAAAATTATCATTTTATATAACTCAGTATTAAATACTGATGGAAAACTTTAATCTTCTATTAGAATACATAATCATTAATAGTCACACAGAGTTGCCTTATCAGGGAGAAGGGCTAAATAAATAAATAAATTGAATAAATAAATAAATCTGTTTGTTTGGTCTCCCATCTTTTACTAATCAAAATAGCTTTATTCATACATCTTACAGTAATAGAGTATTATGCTTCCCAATTTTATTCTAATAAGATTATTTATGAATTCACATCTAATTTTCTGGAATACATTTATATCTAATATGAGAAATTCAATTTAATAAATGCATTCTATTCCTCAAAACATAGAGATACTGGACTGCATCTTTTATGTAAAGATTAGAATGAAAATTAAAATTACTTGAATATCTAACTTTTACATGAAATAGGGTGACAAGACTGATAATTTATGCTTCAAAGAAATAATGAAAAGTTTATAGGTTTTACAACCTTGGTTTAAATTTTACAACTCATAAATTTTGAGTGACTGTTAGAAATATTTATGCATTATTAAAGAGAATTCCCCTTGTCAAACCCATGGCTTTAGTGATGGATGGATTACTTATCTAATCAGTAAAGTGGTAAACTTTAGGATCTGTCATATAGAACCACATACTTTCACATCTGTTGCCAGCAGAAATAGTTCCAGGTCTCCATGGTGCTTGATGGTAGCCAGGACAACACTCATTACAACTTTCACCACAAGTATTGTGTTCACACTGGCATTGTAGTTTCTACATGAAAATAAATTATAATACAATTCTATTATCAATCGCCCCAAGACAAAATTATTTATCTCAGATTTAAGAAACAGCTGAAATATCTTCTAAGTGTTTAGGTCTGGGTAGGTTCTTGTGTATACTGCAAGTTTAAAATCTCTTCTGTAAGAGTTGTAGGAATCCAATGAAAAGCAACAATAGCTCAAGAAACTGATAAATACAGTAGTTCAATAGTATGGACAAAAGAAAAACAAAAGAGAAAGGAAGGGGGAAAGGCTCTTTTAAAATCCAAATACAACAAGCAAACTTACTGTTGATGACACGACAGATTCTACAAGGTGCAAATGTGAATGTTTATTTAAACATAGATATGAGAAACTGAATGACAATAAAGAATTGGAGAAAGTTACATCTGTTTCTACCCAACATAAGCTGTTCTGAAAAAAGTGGAGCGAAGGTTGATCTGGTTAGTATTTAAAAGGCAGACTATAGAAACCCAGGGCTTGAAAGCTGAGGGAAAAGTCCAGCAAAAGCTGATATGCCAATGTAGTCATTTGAAAAAATTATTTACTGCTGCTTCTGTCCTTTGCTTACCTGGTTCATTAGAGCTGAAAACAAAGTTTCAGATGATATCTGTTTTTTAACCATTGATTTTCCATGTAACAGAAAACTAAAACATTCCAATACTGAATAGTATCTAAAATGGTAAATCTGTTTAACCTCGGGACTGGCTTCTCTGTGACTTTATACATTTCATTAAACACCACTTCTGTATAATCTGTTTGGATCTTAACTGTCCATTTCTTAATACTGTCACTCTTTTAATTTCTTTCTACTTATAGAATAATAAAAGTGTTTATTTTCCAGCAAGAACTAAAAACCTGTTAAATTTCATGGTTTTAAAATCCAACTCTCAGTAACAAGTCACTCCATCTCATGATTCTTCATCACTTATTTGATACTCTGGATAGAGCATAATAACATGTGGTGCATGATTGCAGATAAGTAATTTCAGCATTTTGTAGAAAAATAAACGAACAACCAGAGAGGTAAATTTGCTAGAAGACAAAAAGCTAATAATACATTAAAGCATAATATAGATAAGATAAACTGTAGTATATATTTCATTTAGAAAATAAGATGCTTCGAGCACTTAGCTATGAAAATAATTGCAGAAAAATGTGAAGAGACTTTTAAAAAATATAAGAAGTTTTAATGATTCAGGTCTTAAACAAGTTTTCACAAGGCAGTGTGCTTGTGCAATGCTTAGGCAATGTTAATACTTGTCATTTCTGCACAGTTGTTTGTTTGCACGCAGATGTTATCTATATATAAATGTGTAACTGTGTATACAAAGTAGTTTTATTTGGTAAGGAAAGTGTCCAGAAAAGGAAACATCATGCATTTATGTCCATACATTCTTATGTAGCATATTTTCTTAATTCCACTGGATGTATGGAATCCACTATTCCTGTAAATTTTTTGGATTTGTACATATTTGTTCTTTGATTTAAAAGGCTCTCTAGTTCATGTATAGTTAATATGATAGAAGGCAAAGAAAAATGTCAGAAATACTATCACTTCAATAAACAGCAGACAACCTTATTATCTTTCTAAATAATCTTGCTTTTCAAAAAAAGTAAAAATATACATTTGTCTGTAGGAAGAAATAAAAAAAAATAGTACCTTTGTGTCTTTATCCAAAGGACAACTTCGAGCATGGCCATAGCAAATGCACATGCCTCCAATAGAAATGTCTTTTATTGAATAATAATACTAAATAAAACAAAAGTTTGATTAATTAAGTTGAATGGATTTAATATTAGAAACACAATAGGCCAATATTCATTAGAAAATAATGATGCATATACATTTAACTATAATTTTTTTAAAAATCCAGTTTCTAAATTGCAATTGACTTTAGTTAGAATTTACGTATGAGGTTTACATGAAAAGGTCTTCATACATACACACATACACACCTCACACACACACAAATTACATTGATAGTCAGAGTCATATTCTTATGCTAGATCTAAAAATCCCTACAGATAACATAAAACTGTTCAAGGATATATATGTACAACACAATACAGTCCGCTATATTGTATGAGCTCAGATTACAGTTTAAAATTAAAATTACTTTAATATACAAAAACATTTTTAATAGGATTGTTTTTAAAGAAAGTTTAAAAATTAATTATATGTCTTCATTCTCATAGAAATGAAACAAGAATAGTTTTAGCATGGTTATGGCACCTGTTAGGTTAAACTAAATATAAAATAGTATTCAGATAATACTAGTCCATCACTATTGTTGCTGCTCTACAACAAAGCACTGTTCACAATATATCACAACATCAAGATACTACCCGTATTTTATTTAAAAGTACAGTCAGTGAATAAATTGAGTATGTAGTCTTGATTTTTACAGAACAAGGTTTATGAGTTAGAGATCAGTGTTAAAGCAGTGCATTTCTAACATGGTATTATGCTCCTTGCCTCAGCAATAAATTCTGTATTCCAAGAGCAATTTTCTTTACTAATATTTAATTAACTAAGTACCCCAATTGACCCCAAAGAGCTATAAATCTATATATCAATCCCTTGTCATAGTTATCAAACAGATAGTTGGCTAATGTGAAAGGTAACCTATGTCTCATTACATCATCAAATAAACTATTTTAGCATAGTAGTGTATCTCAGTACTCCTAATTTCCAGGAATATATTTAAAAATCACCCTATAAGACAATGATAAGCAAGTGTCTTAATTTTTCCATGCTGAAAAATGAACAAGTACTCTGGATCTTAGCCTATTTTAGGATAAATTATATCAAGGCAGATATAACAGGGTTCAAACACACTGATAAATGAACATCACCTGCTTACCCTTCTTGTAACAATTGGATCAACATCTTTAGGATCATGGTGACTAAGGGTCATGAGATCGGCATTAAGAGTTCTTATCCGCTGCAATCGGAGACGGATATATCTTGCAGAGGTAAACTCCAGTAATGTTGGCGAAGGGTCATCAGCACTAGGTCTACCATTGATCAGTGATGTGTGTATCTAAACAATAAGACTAATGTAATGATAAACACATTGTCCACATTTGTTCAAAAATAACTGTAGTATTTCCTCATCCATAGGCTTCTGGAATTTAGAATGAACTAACAATACAGAAACCAAAAAAACCAAAAAAGCTTTTGTATGCTAGCAAAACAAGTCAAATAAAAAATGGTGAAAAGTCAAAGGTTTGTGAAACTCAGGTCAAATAGTGCTTTATTTTCTTATTTTCTGTTTGTTATACATAAAATTCCTTCTTGTGTCTATATTTACTTATCTAAACTACTTTTTCAAAGTCTGTTTTTTTTTTAAAGCAACTCAAGAACACTGGACCGATCTGCACAAGATTTTACCAAATTCAAATTCTATTATGTTCACTGAATACCTCCTCACACACACATCCCTTACATTCCTTCTTAAAGATGTTGAATCAGCTTTTGTAACTCATACAAACTCTTTTTTTCTATGGGGAGATAAACTTGTGCCAAGAGTGGACCTCCCCGGAAATTTCTAATTCACAATCCTGACAAATTTCTGCTTTAGAAGTTTGAAAAAAACACAGGAAGATCAGCAGTCCTTGACCTGTTACTAACTAACAAAGGAAAATCAAAGAAATAAACAGTGTGGAAATGCAATCATGCTGAACTTATGGATTTTACAGGACACTAAATATGCTTAAAGAAGTATTTTAAACTTCAAAAATATAGATTAAAAGAAACAACACTCTGCAGGACTGCAGGATCCCACAGCAAAGGGAAAAGGAACTTAAGGTAGGTAGCAATTCCTAAAAAGAAGGTATGAAAAGCAGAAAAAATTCCAAAGAGAAAAAAAAATGAGGAATGACAATAAAAACCCACAGTGCAAAAGTATAATGCAAAGTTGAAAACAAATGACATACTGTATGTGAGATAGAAAAAGGGACTAGGCTATAGAGAAAGTGTCACTAAGTTAAAGCTCAGAACACACCAAGTTGTATGCAGAGCATACAGTATTTGTTTTTGTTTTTTTCCATATCCCTTTAACAAAATTGGACATTGGAAGAATCTGTTTTCTTCTTTGTAACAAAATAATGGAATGTATTCAATTTGTGCATATATTTGCATGTGTGTATTTCTGTTCTCCCCATCTGTTACATCTGTATTTGTGCCCTGGGAAGTTTAGGGAGAACTATACTTAATGACCATTCATTCAGCAACTATTTAGAGTTACAGCAACATTGAATGAAAGTTACTGCTGTTCCTCAAACTTCTAGCTTTGGCAGTGTCCTGGTCAGAATTTGGGAACTTGACCGCTCGTCTGTACTTACAAACCACAGGAGTGATTCAATGCCCTCAATCTGCTGGAAGCTACAGAGCAGGCACGTTGAAGCACCCTGAACAACTGATCTGTGGATTTCAACATGCTGAAGGCTATGTAGGTTGAAGACTGAGCCAAGAAGAAGCAGAAGGCCTGGAGGTAGACTGCTGTTACTGGGCTCACCTCTACCCCTCACTGAAGCACTTTCAATGTGAGTTGGAGAACATGCTCTGGGCCCTCCAAGAAGCCTTTGTCTCCTGCTTCCTCCAATTCTGCCACCACTCTAAACAGTGCCTTCTTCATAGCCTCTACTTTCACTCAGCCTCTACAGCCTTGCCTGCAACAAAGAGTGGTGTACCATGCCTCACCATCCTCTCCCTCACTCCCTTGTTGGGCCTCCCTTTGGTAGAAGAGACTCCAGTGCCCTGCAGGGCTTGCTGTGCACATCTCAGAACTTTCCCCTCATCCATTGCCTGAATCCCTGGCTAGCAGCAGCAGGATGAAGACAGTGAAGTTGACAGCTGGATTTTTGTTTAAATAATTTGAGAACTTAAACCTGCCTTCTCCTACTTGGATGGTCTCCAGATGTTGACTTCAATTCAAAGAATTCTCCATGATATAAAATCTGTCTGGACCGTATAGACGCTAATTCCATTTAACTATAAAATGTTCAAAGTCAGGAAAGAATTAAACTTCAGTTTAAAAGTCTACTAAAATTTCTTAACATGCTTTATTCTAAATTTCTTTCAATTATGAAGATTAGAACAAATGTTTCAGCTCAGGAAACATCAGAAATATCCAGCAATCTGATATCTCAATGTAATGTTAGTCCATGCTTGTAACTGGGTCTAAAGCAGTAATTTAACATTTACTAAATTAATGTTAGTAGTGTTTTAGTTCCAAACTCATACTCTTTTAAGGAAATTTTTAGACTGTATTGAGGTCAGAGTTCTATCTGCTAGTATATAAGGAAAGGCACTCATTGTAGGTTATTTTTCAATGCATATTTTCCTTATAACATGGGTTATTTCTCTGATCTACATCAGACAAGAGAGTATGAATAGAACTGCTTAAAAGGAATAACAATCAACTGTTGACCTGCCAATGCCAGTTCTTTTGATCAAGCTCTCCTTGAAATGATGCCAACAAATATTTCAGAGTTCAAACTGCATACAAGTAATTCAGATTTTTATTCTAGTGTGTTATTTTTTTTCCTAAAGCAATTAAACAATTTTATTAGAAACTTTCCCTCCAAAGTAATTGAGACCCAGCTAAAGGAGAATACCTATTTTATTTATTGTGCTGTTTAATTATTTGTGAACCTTATCAACTGTTCTATTTTTATAAGCAAACAAAAGTAGATCTCGACATTCAAAATTAAGAACACAAGTGTAAAGCGAAATAATATAAATACAAATCAAAATCAATTTTATAAATTCTGAGAGCATACAGTCAAATTCACATCCTTAGGAGAAAAATATAAAAGAATGGCAACCAGAATAAAGCCCTTCCCATTTATTAGAAATAGATACTGGCATCTGGTCAACATCTTCAAAAGGGTTCTCCAAAATATTGAACAGACTCACATCAGAAAAGGTATTTTAACCCTCTAATAAATACCTTAAAAAAGGACTCTCCAAAATATTGAACTGACTCACATCAGAAAAGGTATTTTAACCCTCTAATAAATAAATACCTTAAATTATGCCTAGAAAATGCCATAAAAAGCTAGCACCCATTATAGATTTTTATATAAAGACGTGATCTCTGTATCTTTCCTTTTCTAGATTAGCAGCCTCAATACAGTACTTTGCACTAATTTCAACTTCTAAACATTTTTAAAATACAGTCCCACTTACAATGTGTTGCACTGGTTTAGTATCAAAACAAAGAATACTTGCCTTGTTCAGATACTACCAGATCTGTGAGATTCTACCTGAAAGAAGACTAAAAATGCCCTCTAACAGAAGTGAGTCATAAATTGAAAAGCTTCTGATCCTCAGAAATTAAACCTGCCTCAGTTGCTACTAATGAGATAAAAATGGGGGAGGAATACAGGATTATCTTTTCAGCAGATTTTTGTTACTGTTTTATCATTTTATTCCCTGCACGTCCACAAATAATAGGCACATGAAACAAAAGAGTACATACCTCTCCATGTTCAAGTGGAACAAGTTTCGAATAATAGGAAGTGCATATCACTTCATCATCTTTCTTATATGTAGGAGGGCCAAGCCTTGGTGTTACATTGTATCTGGTTAGACACTCAGTATCACTAATTGCATAGTATTGCCAGGGGTTGAATTCAATACCATTCACAGAACGTTCCAAAATCCAGTTTCCCGGCCTTGGAGCATTAGCAGCTTTTATGATGATGTAAGCAACTTGAAAGATCTAAAAATAATGTAACAAAAAGGACCAATCTTTTATCAGAAACATCCCCAAAATCAGGTTTACAGGATTCAATAACATGCAAGGTTACTTCTTTTGATTATATAATTTCTAATGGAAATAATTTACATTACATTTCAACTGCTGATTGTAGTTCCATGAGTGTTCTTTATACAGACTTCAATTTAATTTTGATCTAATTTTCAGACTCAAGTTACATTTTTTCCCAACATAAGAAACCTTTAAAACCAAGCATCGAGGGATTATAGAATTAAAACATCATAAATGTTAGCATCCTAAATATAAAACAAGAATATACTAAGGCTGGAAGTTAAATTTTAATTGAAAATTTAAAAATATTTTAATATTGCTTGTTTATACTAACCTGTAGATCCCATGCTAAAATTCAGACTGAATGTATACAAGCATAAAACTTGACATTATTAACAATATAAATTATTTATAAGATTTATTTTAATTATTTATTAAATATATTCATATGCTGCCACAATCAAAAATAGTTTTCAGTGATTCCATCAAAATATAATGTAGAACAAGTCCATACAAAAATAAAATTCAACATTTACATGCCCTGATAGCAAGAAACAGCCTGATCATTTAAATCGTACGATTTTCTCTTTTAAGTACTACAACATATTAAAAAAACCTGATTGGCTGTCATTTAACCATAAAATATCTAATGAGAACCATACTAATATTCTATCCTATTATGTAAGCTATTTGCATGATTTTAAGATAATTATGGACCTGTTAAATCTGTAATTAGGTCTGTGTAAATCTGCTTATTTGCTTATTTACATAATTTCTGACATAATTAACAAATTGCAAATAATACATTATCATAGAAGTACTACTTTCAATTTATACCAGTTTCAGGTGCTATACATAAATATAAAATAATGTTTCTAGTAACAATATTCTTACATTGCTCAGTTTCAGTAACTTGCATAATGCAGCTGTAGCGTTTCAAAATAAATTTAACTTTTAATGTCTTCCTACGGTACTATTTGTGGGAAACTGAGATCCCTTAGGTCCCATAACCTGTCATAAGGTAATTATTGCATGGAATTGGGGAAGTGGGGGTGTTATTTCAGCATTTTCTTCAAAGGAAAAATTCCTAATCTCAATATATTTGATACAGCTGTGCATGCCATGATAGATCTTTTTGTTTTGTTTTGTTTTGTTTTGTTTTAAATACAGGTGTGCCTTAATGAATACCCAGAGATGCTGTGATTGGGCAATGATGAATCTTTTTTTTCCTAATAAATTTTAAAGTGTGCACATCGCTAATATTTATAAACCATCAGAGTTAATATTCCAGTTGTCAAATATTAGAACTAATTAAGCAAATACTCCCAAACGGTGTTTTTTAATTCTACTTTTCAGGGGACAGCAGGGAGAAACAGGCAAGAATGTAACCTGGGTGAAGTTCAAGCAGTATTATTTCTATAATATTAACATCATCATCACTAGCACTCATGATATTAGCTAGTTTGGCTAAAGTCTGCAAGAAAACAACCAAGCTCAGAGAGCACCAAGGACCCTGCATTTCAACCCCCAAATATTCTCTTTTATTTGTTCCATGTAATCACCACATATTTCAGTACTGGATTTTTGTACAGTACCTCTGAACTCATCTTTTGTCTATGTATAAATTTGCTGATTTATTGATTTTGATTTTTGCAAATCATCAGGAAACAGTTGGAACTGAAGTGCCTTACTGGACCAAAACATGTTATGAATTCACATGTTATAGCACCTTTCTTTCCCATTCCCATGTTTGTAATTTACAGTGAGTAACTCTGAGTAACTTTTCTCACACAAGAAATCACAGGTGCAGTTGGTCTGTTTCCAAGCAAGAGTGTAGGCATAAATCTTTCCCAATCTTCATAGAATCAGAGAATGTCTTAGTGATACACATGAACTGAAAAATGCATGAACAAACATATTTTGGCACAGAAGTTCAGCAGGAATACTCTGGATAGATCATTATTTTAACTCTCTTTATTTTATTATTTTAACTACCATTATTTTAACTCTAACCACTGTCATATTCATTCATTCATTCGTTCGTTTGTTTCTTCATTCATTCATTTATTCAATTACAGATTAGAGGTCATCCAACTGCAGATAACTCAATGACAGACATTAAAACTTAAGGACAATTTTTAAAAAAGGAAATTAAAGAGAACATATACTTTCAAAAGGGAAACTCCATATAACAACAAAATATCCTATGATGGCTCAGCCAATACTCTTATTCAGGACCAGGGGAAACAAGCACATTTTCAGCAACTTTCTGAACATTATTTATTTATATATTTATTATTATCAAGATTTCTATAAATGAAGGACTCAGGGCAGTGTACAGCCAACTAAAAAGACATGAATATATAACAATTTAAAACACAATTAAAATTAATTAAATTAATGGC